>JAUMHB010047450.1:4026-17198 GCA_032359685.1 Pittosporum tobira
CTCATTTAAAAAAAAGAGAGCATGCATTATAAGAGAAGTAAGTAATTAAGATATATATATATATATATATATATATATATACATATAAAACTCATAATTCAATGACATAAAAATGTTAATATTAAATTTAATCTCATTTAATTAATAGAAATGAATAATGATGATAGCATAGCTTTACAATTCTGGCTTACAACGAAGAGATGGTGACAATTAATATTGATAGCAAGTGGTTTTCTTATTTTTCCGATATATCCAGTGATTAGTGACATATAATCGGTGCTTTAAAAGTTTTCATTTAAATTTAATTATTTTTATTTAGTTGTTTGATATTTGATTAATTTTCATTTAAATCTAATTATCCTTTAATTGAACGTTAAATTCTTTTTCCAACGTCTATCGTGATCGAGATTTTGAAAGCTCAAGTTAATTAACCTAAATTATTATTGAATTAATGATTAAAAAAAAACACACTAGACTATTATGTTTGGACTTGGATAGCTACTTTGAGGAGCCAACTAGTGAATAATAATAATCCTAAAAGATGGTGCCATCTGGCAAGCCTTCTAGGGTTGATTAGTTGACGTGGACAGTCTTGTTTGAGTTGACTAGAATCTCGTGGCCGTTTCATTAGTTGTCAAAGGTATACCTCCATGTGGTAGTTATGTCATTGTATACCTCTACCTATATTATTTATGTTGGATTATAATCTTAATTAATTAATTATAATCTTATTTTTCATTAATTTAATCAAATGATTTGATGTCACTATATATTATTCTCATAATTTTTAACAAGTTCCATGATTGCTGTGTTAGAAGGAATTCATTATGAGTTGTATAGACGTAACATAATTTTCTAAGAGTTTGTTTGGTCGAACTTTAAGGAATAATAATTATAAATGGATACAATCATAAATTGTTCAAAAAATTTCACGTAAAATTTACCATTTTTATTGTAGATTTTATTTATAAATTTGTTTTAGTTAATAGAAGACCGAAAACCAATTAGAAAAAAAGTGAAAGAAAGAATTTTGAGAAACATCCAAACAAGGCCTAGTTGCAAGGGTAGTCTGTCAATCATTGGGGCTGGACAAGAACCCTTGTTTTTCTGTAATTATCAATTCTTAAAATAATAGCAAGACAAAAACAAGAAGGAAAAGCTATGTAGTACAACTTACCCAATTGTAATGGAATCTTAATGCAAAGTATGGGATTAATTAAGAGTAATTAACTGTTAATTAATCTTAGAAATGTTCAAAGAAAGCAAAGTTGGTAGGTACCCACCCTTCTATTTAATTTATTGTACCAAGTTGGGTTGTGGCCGGTTGTCAAGCTAAACCATGTGAAAGCTTTAAGATGTTTTATTGAGGTAACCCTAGCAAAACTTTAGATGTTTTATTGAAGTAACCCTAGCAAAACTTTAGATGTTTTAGGAAGGGGTTACTTCTTATGGAGTAGCATTTCCCCTCATTTTCCATGTTTTGAAATAAAATAAAAACCGAAACGTATTGAACTTGATCTCAAAAGTTTAATTTACAAAATACAACTTGAAATTGGCTTGATAAATTCAACCCATTAAAACTCACAAAAATTAAATACTTCAAATAGTATACAAATAAATTCAAATTCAACTTATTTAAAACTCTTACGGATATTCAGCTCATTTAAAACTGGTTCATTTAGTTGAATAGTTGAGCTTAAACTCAAACGAAAACTTATATACTTTAACGAGCTAAGATCAACAAATTTATTACGGCTCACTGACACTCCTAACTATGACATTTTGATTCTATCCTATTTGCAATTTGACAACTCGACAAATACAACATGCTCAAAAGAAATTATAAAACTCATTTGGGATTGGGAATCGTGGAAACCAAACATGCCAAAGACAGCCTTTTTTTTTCACTTATATGGAATATGCATTAGCAAAACTAATGCCGGGCTTGGAACAAGAACAAGAGCATTTCCAAACACAACCAACCGGCCCCACAACAAAATAGTAAGCTTATTACAATACTAAAATAAAATTTTTAAAAACAATTAAAAAATTATTCGTAGCAAAAATGGGAGAAACTTGTATTAGAAGAATGTCAATTCTGTCTTACACAACCCAGATTTAGAAATGAATAAGTTGATACTAACGATGCTACAGTATGACATTTTCAATGCCGACAAAAAAAAAAAACAAATTAAGACTTACACTTGTGAGATCTGAGCTATATTATACATCTAATAAATAGTTGGACTATTATACTACTGATGTACAATTCTCATCTTAACCTAGGTTTCTGCAACCTCTAAATTTCAGGTATAATATCAGCTAGCAGCTCTTCTTCAGAAAAGATTAATGTCTTCTTCATGTTTCAGTCCCAAAATTAGAGGAACCAACACTGGTTACTGGATGTAAAACGAGTTTGTCATCTTCTGCTTGACAGGCCATCACTCATCAATATCCGCATATTCACCAGTTACCCTGCAAAATATATGCGGAGTTCTAATTATATCATAGTGAATGTTACCAACTACTCCCTCCGTTCCAGAAAAAGAATCCCATTTGAAATTTTGCAATCTTTAAAACTATACGTTTCTTCCATGTTTGTCCCTAAATTTAAAGAGTTTTTAGTTAAGTAGTGGTAGAACAATGGTGTAATTGCGAATTCAAACTTAAGGACCATTAAAATTTAAAAGTTTTACTCTTTTTGTTAAACATTCTCTCCTTTTTTTTTCCTTTGCAAGTGGGACTCTTTTTGTGGGATAGTAGGGTTGTGATAGATTATTCTATCAATGCTCATGAACACTTAAAATCCGAACCACTATTGCATTTCTGGGAACCAAGAAAGCAAACATAAGGAATCCCATACCTATTATATGACAAGAAAGCCTCGCCTATTGTTCCAGCAACTTTATTTCGTACCTTCAGCACACAAATCTGGAAGTAAACAGTTCAAATGAGTTCATTAAAAATGTCGCACTCAGGAGATACAAATGATATAGTCTCTCCGTTCCAAAATATAAAAGCATTATTGACTTTTAAAAGTCAGTTTTGAATATTTTGAAATTCAAATTAACATGAATTAATTTGATTATAGTTGCTATAGTTGTGAAAATTGAAAACTATAAGTATTATTAGTCGCGAAATACTATTAGTTGCACAAAACAATTATTTCACCACAAAAATGGATTCATGTTAATTTGAATTTCAGAATGTTCTAAAATGACTTCTCAAAGTCAATAATGTATTTATATTTTGGAACAGATGTAGTAGTACATTTCGGCTGCAATGTCACCTGTACGCCATCAATAGGGCCAGCCTCTGGATTCCTATTACGATGAACAACAATTCCGTTGTCACATTTGTTTACGAAGTGTGCACTTCCACTAATGTCATACAAATTCGGCGGGTCCCCAGTCCAATTTTGCAGCTGTGAGACAGTACCAAAGGAAGTTAGACACGTAAAAAGATCATGTAGCAAAAGTCTAACAAGATCATGTAGCAAAAGTCCTCCCTTTTTTTTTTGTTTGACCTCCCGGTATCCGGTATCCCATTGGGGACCCGCCTAATCCGGAATCAAGTTGGGTAGGACCATATAGGCGGTAAAGCTCTCCCTCCCAAGGTTTAACGCAACTACATTCCCAGGACTCGAACTTGAGATCCCTGGTTAAGCTAGCACAGCTCCTTACCAGTTGAGCTACGTGCTTGGGGGTGTAGCAAAAGTCCTCCCACCATACCACAGAGAGTCACATTCAAAATTTTTGCAAATATTAGTGGCAAGATTTTGGAAATGGGACTTTTTTCCTTTGTGGGAGGGAAGGGGCAGAAATGTGCAGTTACCAACCTGTCTTGGATGTGCTACAAACCAAACATGACACGAATGGTGCTGTGCAAAACGCTTGACTTTTGTTAGCATTTGACTCACGTACTCTGTCTCTGTCCTGTAAAAAAAAAAAATGAAGTGACTCTGGAATAGTAAATTTTAACAGAAACCACAAATGGAAGGGAAAGAATAAAACAGAAAAGAACTTTTGACACCTTTTGGGAAAGTCAAATGAAAGAAGAGTTGAATATTATATGTTGATATACATACTCCATGCATCCCCCGAAAGGATTGGTCAATTTTGTTCAATTTTTACACATTTTAGGAAAGTATAATTAAGGAATAGTATAAAGTAAGTTCCAATCTACCTTTGTACTTGATTTGAAGGCATTTTTTCTGGGGCCCATAAATGTATGAATCAAGAATGGGTAAATAATCATTATCCCAAATTGTAGATACATAAAAATGCCTAAAGTGATAGGAATCTACAACGAGTTTCAATATTCATAATACTCCCTCCATTCAAAATTAGAGAGAAATTTCTATTTTAGAGCAATAAAAGACCATGATGGTCTTAATTACCCTCTCTTCTACCTCATCACCCTCCTCATCCTACTTCTCTGCCTCCACCTCGACTCCGCACCCCGGCGACAATAGAGATAAAAGTTAAATATTCACCTTTGGGGTAAAATTGGAAACAGAAAATTGGCCATAAAAACTATCATTTTTTAAGGTATCTCCAATTCTGAAATGGAGATAGTACCATATTCTTGGCAAGTTCTCAAAATTGAATTAAGCAGAACAAAAATACAAGACATAAAAAAATAAAAATAATATATATATATATATATATGCAACTCACATGTTTGGTGGACGTTGATGATCAAGTTCATTGTATGGATCAACGACAAGTCCATTCACCCCATGTCGGAGAACTGCTGCTTTTGCAAGCCCAAGAACCCATTCTATATTTGGAAGGCATTCATTCTCACACCTGTTTCATGGGATCAATTCTATCACGATAGCGGAAAGAAATGACAAGTAACAGACTTTATTCATTACAGGGAACTGTTATTTTCACAATGTAATATGTTAGTTCCACAAGTGAGTCCCACTATTTTACTCAATTTGCGTAGTAAATTTTGAGCTAAATAGTGGGACATACTTATGGAAGTAGCACCTGTGGAAATAGCTGTTACTTACAAAAATGTCAAAATTGACCCTCAACATCTTGGTTCCCACTACACAACTTACTTAAAAAAATGCCTAAAAATTGAAAACTTCAAACTCACCTTATGAGAGAAAATGTATCACTTAGCCATTGCTTTCCTTCCTCAAATTCCTCAACATTCATTCGATCAACTTTCTCTCCATACCTGCAACATGTCAAGATTGTAAGAGCAAAAGTTAATATAATTATATACACATTGCAAATTACAAGAGGATATAATTATTCCTCCTATTTTCTTCTCTCTTACAAAGAATAACTATACATACCTCGCATCAAAGAAAGGCTTCTTCACATGTTTCTCCAGGAGTTTTCTTGCATGCTCTCGAACCTAAAGATTAGTGAAACATGTACAGAATAAGATAAACAAGTTTTAAACATGGTAGCAGATGAAATTTTCTGTAAAATCAAAGGTAGTCAAATCACTGTTAGAGCATTTTAGCATGAGACCTTCGTTATTATTGTGCATTTAATATATTAAACCTTCATTTAATATATGTATAAAGACACAATACTCCGAAAGTAAACGGAATAACTTTGAACCTTCCGTAAGTTCATGTCTAGAAATTACTTGAACAAGATGAAACTCATCTTCTCACATATGGCAGCCCAAGCGGCCCGAGAACAAGACATCAAAATATAATAGATATCTAGTATACACACACACACACACACACACACACACATATATGTATAACATAACGATCCAAATAACAAAAAATATAAATTGTGAATTTTACTTTAATATGTGTGTATACCTTGTTCTCCATAGAGCAAAGTGCGAATTTCCAACCAACACTTTCACAAAGATTGCACATAAGAGCATCAATCCACTCGCTCTTTCCTGAATTTGGCACTCCAGTAACTATTGTCAACTCTCCTGGTACCACCTGATATAACTAATATGTCAAAGAAAAAAACTGAAAAGGATGGTATCTCCATAACTGCTCACATAAAAACATTTATAATAATAT
Source organism: Pittosporum tobira (assembly GCA_032359685.1). NCBI lineage: Eukaryota > Viridiplantae > Streptophyta > Magnoliopsida > Apiales > Pittosporaceae > Pittosporum > Pittosporum tobira. The sequence goes on from JAUMHB010047450.1 coordinate 10,046, forward strand.
ATAAAAAAAAAGGAAAAGTCCCTTTTTAGATTTAAAAAAAAGCAATACTAAAATAAATTTTAACAAAAGCACAATTTTTTGACTAAAATATGATAACATATTGTAAAAGTATTTAGCACCCTAAACTTTAATTTGTTTCTTATTGCACCTCAAATTCTTTAAAACATTTCAATGTGCACACCCCCACCACTCAAACCGGTCACCTCAATTTTCTAAAGGGTAAAACTTGTGAAGAACTACTACATCCCCAAAATTTGGATGAGAAAAGGAATAAAAACTCATGATCTTCTTGGTGCTTCAATCTGCTGATTAGCATCAAACAAAGCATTTAGCTTTCATAGCCAGAACTCCTTAAATCCTTGTTTTTGTTCGTCAACACTTCCAATCCCTGTGCAATAGAATTCCAAGGCAAAGCTATGTGATACATCCTGTGCTTTCTTTCTCTATGAGTCAAGGTGCAACTTGCTTTGAACCTATCATACATGGCAGATGAAAATGGTACACTAGGACTGATGGAGGGCCAATAAATTAATAGATCCATATCTAGATTATTGTGATTTTCCCCAGTTTTCCTAGATTTTGTACTTTTAACAAATCCATATCAGCAATAGCCATATCGTGATATTCCCAATATTATCTCCTCTATGTTTGCTGGGTAGGAAGAACGAGAAGGAAGAACAAATTTTTAGGTTAGATCTTAAGGTCAGATGTTTAACAACAGTATAGAAGCAGATGGCCATGGACCATGGTTGGTAAACTTAATCACGGTCCACACAAGCTGGGCAGATTCAAGTCTACACGCCCACAAGGGTCAATACTAATTAGCGCAAGCAAAATTCAAGGGCATTCAGTGGAAAAGAATAAAGGGGAAGCAGAAGATGACGGCAAAAAAGACATTTGACTAAATGCCCATCAAAATCAGACGTGTGGAGCTTCCGGTCAAAAGTCACAGTTGAGTAACCAGAGAGTATTTAGAAACATTTTAAGAACTTTGGCGTGCAAGTAAACATGAAAGTTTGGGGTGTCAGATGCTTTTGAGGGTAAGGTGTGGGGTGCAGATCGTACTTCAGTACATTATTTTTTTATCATGTTCATTTAAGAAAAAGGAAATATAATATGACAGGTTAAGAGAGATGCAAGAATGCATACTTACATTGTAAAATTCATTAAGAGCCTTCCATCCAGTTGAGACACCAAGCTGATAACCGAGTGTTTGATAATAGTATGCATCAATCTCATCGAAGAAATCGCTAAAGTTGAATAATCCTTTTATAGGATATAACTCGGCACTCTCGACAGCTTCCCTCAATACTTCAGGTCCCATATACATAAGCACCTGCGTTACACAATCAATGTCGAATATAAATCTCAAGAAAAGTCAACACATATAAACAACGACAATTAGGGGGACCTAAATTATATAATTATTGGAACCTCATTTGCATCTTTGAAATGCTCAGTTTCATTTTTCTTCGGCCATTTGACCCGCCAGCATCTGTTTGACCAAACAAAGATTAAGGGCTTATCAAAGACAAGAAGCTATTATATGATGTGAATATTGCTCTAAAAAAATGTTCATAAACAGCAAGAACATGATATATTCTTTTATTTGATTTTATCTATATTAAATTATAATTTTTTTATACCTTTCCTTTCCGAGGCGGCGTGCAAGCTCTTCAGCTAAGGCTTGACCGGGACCATCTGCATCAGTGGCAAGTATTATGCGAGATGCCTATCAAGTACCACACGAGAAAAAATTAATAAAAATCAATAATTATTCTCTTTCCAGATATTATTTAATGGAGTCAAAAACTTTTTTCGAGGGAGTGGAGTGAAACTAAGAAACCCATAAATCCCTTCTTCAACATACCTTTTCTAGGTACTCTCTGCAATTCCAAAGATATTGATATTTTGTGTCCTAGCTTAACAAAATTCATAAGAGGTTCATCAATAATAATAATAATAATAATAAAGAATAACATTGAATCCAAAATTTGATCTTTAGAAGAAGGCATTCAATTGACAGAGAAAGGAACAAAATACATTTTTGGTACAAGTTATGTTACACCTTCCGTTTCAAAATAAATTGTTCCAGAAAAAAAGAGTTCAACTTTAATAAATGACCAAGATGCTACCAACCACTATACTGAAAATTCATTATTTCACGGAAAAACTTGGAAGAAACGTATGTCCTTAATATTCACAAATTTTTCAAATTGGACTCTTTTTATGGGACACATTCGGGGTATATCACCAAAAAAAGAAAGAAAAGAGGAGGAGGATTGTAGGTTGACACAGACCTCGCCTTCAGATGGAAAATCTTTATCTGAGACTTTTGAAGGGGCGCCATCAGGGACGCTCACGCAATTACGGAAGCCAGCCTCTTCCATTGAAAGCTTGTCCATTTCACCCTCAACCTAAAACAGAAATTACAGCAACCACGGTGAATAAAGGTCATTGATTTATCCAGAAACAGCAGAATGATTACAAGAATTAAATTAACTAAGAAGTTGTTCATAAATATATTACAATGATAATATCACTTGCTCCATTTATATCATCCAGTCCATACAATATCTTTTCCACATCTCTTTCCTGCAGATTAACGCAAAACAGTTATGAGACTCTAAACAGTTTAGTATAAATTTAACTTCCGCAATAAAAACAGGCAGATACACACACACACACACACACACACATTTATATGCTAAAAAGAAGGAAAGAAGCCTGTTCAAAGTACAGATAAGGATTTGCCCCCGAGTCGAAATAAGGAAAGTGTCCCACCTGAGCGGCAAGAATGCATATATATATATATATATATATATATATATATATATAGAGAGAGAGAGAGAGAGAGAGAGAGAGAGACCTGCCAAAACTTTTTCTCGATGTCCCGATACTTGCAACTAATGAGATCTCCATTTCTACGATAAGTAAATGCTATAACAATCTGCCAACACCATACTCAAAAAAAGTTACAAAATTTTATTCAAGTCATTTAAATTTTACTAGAGTAATATGGGGTAAGCTTTGCACATGAAGGGGAAAATTACCTAAAACAGTGACTACATCCTTACTACTTTTGCACAATTGGGATAGTCTCGGGTCTATTTCAAATGGTAAATAGGCCATTAAAAATTGTTCATTTTTTGGTGGATTCCAGAATTAAGAATTTTTATTTTTCAATAAAGAAAAAACGTGGAAATCCCCTTTCCCCGTTATATCCTGTTAGAGATAACACTTTCTAATGTATATCTTTGAATATAAACAGTACAAGATTAACTAAAATACACTACGTATATTTTTAACTACGCAAGACGTATTTTATGGACATAAAATATAGATTAAAAGAAGATAATTTCTGATAGACAATTTGCTTGTGCACCTGTTCACCGTATGCTCTTTGCATGACGAAATTTCTCCGTAATGTCTCCTCCGATATCATTCGTTCAGCAAAATATGCACCTATCTGAATCAAAAATAGAAAGAAGAATCAAAGATAGTTCTCTATTTCTATCGTTTTTATAAAAAATAAAAATAAAATAAAAAATTTGAGGCGGGTAGGGAGGAGGGCCTTAAAGATTCCTATTACCTCACTGCACAAAGGTTGCAAATCCAGTTCCTGCTCTGTGATTTTCCGTATTTCCTTTACTTTGGTGATCTTATTCATCTTTTTATAACTTGAGTTGTCGTTTGCAGACGACTGCAATCCCATGTGTAAACTTGATCAGAGCAAACATAATCTCAAATGAAAATATCACTTAAGATACAATTGAACATTCTTTTTACCTGTGTACTACCTTTCCATCCGCATTTAGCTCGAAAACAGGACCACAAAGCTATATCCCTACAATATATTAAAAGATATTGCTCTCAAATGTTGGGGAGTACAATAAAAAAATATATATATTTTTCAAGGAAAGGCAAAGCAAAGAAAAATAAAGAGATACAGAGTTACCCATACTTATCGATTAAAAGGGATAATGTCTTCTCTCCTGAGTCACCACCTTTGCACTATGGACGAAGAAAAAGACACCACGTTTTCAATATAATAAACTGGAAAACTTTATCAAATTGAAGAAAAACAAAATAAACACCCAACATTATTATTAATTCTAAAATTCCTGTTTTTCCAAATATCAGTGAAATCTCATTCCCAGAGATTTGTTGAGCATTCCAAATTTGACTATAACCTCAGAAAGCTATTGTGTACTCAATTGGTGAATTCCACCACGAGATTCCTCCTCTCATAGTTTGGCCTGCCCATTTGACTTCCATATATACGGAAACTGGATTCATATCCATGAACATCCTTTTTACATGTCAATTTATCTTTCTTTACAAGTAAAGCCAATGGCTTCAGTGCCCCGTTGGATACTAAATGGCAGTTTTGTCAAAGCAATGCTTTAAGTTCAACAACTACAGTGGACTACTCTTTCTTCTATTGACTTTTCATAAGAGATTGTCCGCTAAGCAAAATACTGTAATTTAACAAAACCCACGGGCGTACTCTTATCCATAAACGAATATGATTGCCTTGAGCAATTTCTATTCAACAGAAAAGAGATGCAGACCTAGTTTTAATGATAAGTATACTTTAAAGAATTATCTTAAAATAAATAATGATCCTATAAGTAACACATGAGTTCATACCATAGGACAAGTTAAGTGATTGTACTGCCCTGGAGTACAATGACCTCTATCAATTCCAAGCTTCTTCAATTTCTCATGCAATATCGTCAGATTTCCAGAACTACGTGTTGAAACTTCTGGGTTCTCCAATTCCACTACAAACAACAATCTTCATTAGGCAACACCAAACAATCATTCAGCCAGTCAAATATACTACCTCCGTTCCACAAAAAAGAGTCCAAATTGTCTAAAAATATTGTTCCAAAAAAGTAACTCCTTTTTTATTGATGATGGAAGAAAATGACATTATGTCCTCAAGTTAACATCACAATTTCATTATCTAAGAAATCACTATATTTAAGGGAAATATATCCCATAAATCTGTAAATTTTAAGTGAGACTCTTTTAGTGAAACAGAGGGATCTAACATTAACCAAAAACAAAAATTCATTCATCGAAACCACTTAAGAATCATACCCCCTCCGTTCCACAAAATGAGTCCCATATATTTCCATTCCATAAGAAGAGTATAATTACATTTAGGGGTAAAAATGAGATAATAATGTATCAGTAAAGTTTGTAAATTTACTAATGGGAGTTATTTTCATATTGTCCATTTTCAGAATCAAAAATTACAAATATTCTTGCAGATATAGTGGAGGGAGTATAATCATAACAAACTAAATTGAGATTACTACTAACTCTAACGTTCGTGAGTTCAACCCCCAAGGGTCAAGCGGTAGTGAGTTCCAAAATAAGTGTCAAAATAAAAGATTGGCATATGTCGAAACCCCGCAACGAGTTTCTTGCGATACTCACACGTAGTTTACTATAGGTTACCCGGTATGCGTGGTTGGTTGAGTATTGCGTGCACCGTTTACCTGTGCGCACTAAGGATAGCGGGATAGCGGCTGCAAGTCTACTATTATCAAATAAAAAAAAAGAAAAAAAGACCAAATAGGTCAAACAGGCAAATATTTCTTAAGGCCTATGTACCTATACTTTAAAGAAACTAAATCGAGTTTACTACAAACCCTAATACTCGTGGAGCTCAAAAACTTAAAAATAAATATAATGGATTATTAATTCTATAAATGGTCAATTTGACTTAATCGGTCAAACTATGCCAGTTTAATAGGACAGTGGAAGTACATAGAAACCACTAAAGAATCATATGTTACAGTAATATTTCAAAAGAAACTAAATTGAGTTTACTACTAACTTGAGTGTTAATGAATTCAAAAATTTAATTAAATATAATTAATCAGTAATTCTAAAAATGATCAATTTAACCTTAGGTCAACCTACACACTTACAAAGATAAGTAGAGGACTACAATCAAAAGAAACCAGCACTAGCTTAATTTTAAAAACCGTCAATTTGAGAATACCTGGAGTAGGGATAGTGCTAAGCCCACTCGTTTTTAGAGCAAAAGTGCTTAAAATGGAGGTGGGTTTTGCAGGGAAAGCAGCAGAGAACATAAGCCTGCGCGAGGTTAATGGGACAGGGGTTGTGGACTTGAGAAGGAGAAACTGCTTTGAGGCGGCCATGAGAATGGTAGAGCTCGAAATTCTGCGAACAAGCATTTTGAGGAATTTTACTTTTAAGCTCCTGCTTCCACCGATGAATGAAAAAGTGGGGGTTTAAGGAATCCAAAGATTTTTTTGTGTCGTGCAAGTAGGGGCACTTTGTTGCGGGTATTTTTTTACTTTCTTTGTATTTATCTGTCATAGCTTATTTTAAAATAATTTAAAATTTATTTATTAATTATAATAAATTATAAATTACAAATATATATATATATATATATTGATTAATTTTTTAAAATAAATTAACAATTTAATTTATATTTAATTTCTAATTTTTTTTAAATTAATAAAAATAATTATTTTTAAGATAATTATTTTTTAAAAATAAGTTCTAATCAGAAACAAACAGGTCTTTTAACAGTTTTTTGAACTACAGTACATTATTCTCTCCATTAATTTGATTTAATTGATTAAATTTCAAAATTTAAAACTGCGTAAATATTTCAATTTTAATTAGTACAACATCAAATATTCTAAGATAACATTTTATTAGTTTATTAAAACCATAAAATATTCTCTCAATTTGAAAATTACAGATTACTTTGGGTTCTAACATTCTATTACTTTATTAAAAATAAAAAATATATTCTTTATGTTCCAAAATTAGATGATTTTGAGTTCTTTCAAATTATGTTTTTGAAATTTTAAAATTCAAATTATGATATAAATTTTCAAACTTTTCAAAATTTATATGTAATAGTATCTTATATATATACTACAACATTGATTTTGACATCAATTATAATAAAATAAATTTACTTTAAATTTAAATTTCAAAATTTTACAAACAAAATACATTAAAAATTATCTCTAATTTTTATATTGATAGAATATGTTAATACTAATTATAAGGTTTTTGTGACACCCCCAAATCTGGGCATCCACACCCCGATTTGGGTTGCCAATTTATTATTAAATCCATGTCTTACAAA
>JAUMHB010047483.1:4273-17188 GCA_032359685.1 Pittosporum tobira
TTTTTTTTTTTGAGTATTTTTGGTTATCTTTTGAGGAGTGGGTTTTGGGACTGAAAAAATGCTACAACCAAATCAACTAAACCTCGGCAAGAAATCAAGAACCAAGCCAAATCTTGCAGAGGAATCCATCAAGCCACCCATGAGAAAAATCCGAATCATTTGTCACGACCCTGATTTGACCGACTCATCATCTGATGATGAGGATAGCTACAAATTAAGGAAGGATAAACCATACGGACCAAAGCGTGTCGTGAAAGAAATTAACCTTCCAATGGTTGATTTTAACCAAACACCGATTGAGAGTTCTAGCCAAGGTAGCAGCAATGGCGAAAAGAGGCCCCAGAGGAGAAGGTTCATGATGAAAGCCCCTACCCACATGGTCAAAACCCCGACCCGACCCAGACCATCTTCCACCAAATTGAGGGGTGTTCGACAGCGACCATGGGGAAAGTGGGCAGCTGAAATCCGTGACCCTTTTCAGAGCAAAAGGGTTTGGTTGGGTACTTTCGATACGGCTGAGGAAGCTTCTAGGGTTTATGAAGTGAAGAAGGCTGAGTTTGATGCTCTGCTTGCAGCCTCTGAGAAGAGTTGTAATAACTCTAATTCGGTTGCTGTTTCCCGGTCTCTGAATCAACCTGCTCGTTCCGAGGAATCTGTCGGTGTGGTTTCTCACACATCACCTTCTTCAGTTCTTGAAATCGAATCAACACCCAAGATTAAAGAATTTGTCGACATTGATGACAAGAAAGTTACTGCTGAGAAGAATGTATCAGATAAAGACCTTGATGATGATACATTGACTCTTGCTGAAATTGGACAAGGCTTGGAGCTTGCAAGGGAGCTTGATTCTGGAATTGGGCAAGCGCTTGACTTTGGTATGGATCTTGGTCCTGCAATTGGCCAAGGATTGGACTTTGGTATGGAGCTTGATGCCGAAATTGGGCAAGGAATGGAGTTGGGCCTGGAGCTTGATTCATTATTTTTGAATGATTTCGTGCAGCCTGTTGGTGATTTTGGTGGTCTTGATGATCTACAAATCTTCGGGCTTGACGAATCTAAACCGGGAGATACGCCTAACTGGGGTTTTGATGAGCTAGGAACCGAAGAGCTTGCTTGGATCAATGAGCTGAGGATAGATGACCCGCCCCAGATGAATGATTTAAGGATGGGTGATCAGCCTCGAATGAATGAACAACCACCCCTTAATATCGTATGCCTATAAATTTTGCAGCTAGTAGAATGAGTATTAGTGTTGGCAATAATTTATTACTATGAGTTAGTTTCTCATGAACGTGGAGGTTTGATGTTCTTGAGGGAAAGATTTTGTGAGTTATTATTAAGTTTATTTATTTTTTGTTCAAGTGAGATGTGAGAATCTTCTGGGTTTTCTTGTGCTATTAGAGCCGTCCAGAGGATTTTCCAGTTCCTCCTTTGTGGGGGGAGACGGGCATACTTATTGCTGAGACTTGTTTGGTGTTGGTGTACTCTTTTCTCTCTCTCTGGTTGCTCTATGAATTAAGTTTATTTATGTTTGAATTTTCAAGTTTCTTTAAATTTTCATTTCTTGCTGTGATAATTATTGATTGTTTCGATTCCCTTTTGCTATGTGAATGAAATATTTATGCTTTGGGTAATGAACTTCAATTTTAGTCCATTGCAGTAGTAAATCTGTAATTCTTGATCTCATATTATCAAAATTATTTCCTTAAATCTGTTTTCTTGTTAATGTGACTGTTGCAAGTTGCACTGTTGTTGCAGAGATGATCAATCTTTGATTTGGTTCTCATAGGTCAGTGATTTCATGGCCTGCTTTTTCAGTTCAATTTTTTGATACAGGAGATGGCTGTGCCTAGGACTAGGTACTATTTTGAATACATTGGCTGTGTTTGAGTTGACCACTGGTACCAATTGATTTTATTATATTTAATTTAAATATTTAATTCAATTCATATTTGGGAAAGGGCCACGTACTATTTGTATTTCTGAGGTAGGACCCACTATTTGATTACACTATCTATATTTTAATGTTTATTTTCCTAAGCAATGGGTATGTCTTTGTCCGCGACTTGGGGCGGTTTCATAGATGTTGTGAGGGAATGGTTCTAGTAGTTGTTGCCTGTTGGTTTCTATTTCCTATTCAATGGTTAATTTTCTTAGTTTCTGGATTATCAATGGTCGTACAACTTGTTTGATATAATTTATTTTATAATAATTTATTTTTTAATTAAAATATATTATAAGTCAAAAAATAAATTAATAATATTTTTATAGTAAATATATATATATATTTAAAATTAATTAAAATAATTAATTTTAAATAATTAATTTTTAAAAATAAATTATAATCAATTTAAATAATTGATATCAAACAAGTGTGAAAGCGATTCCAATGGCACTGAAGTTTTCTCCAACTACTTGGAGACAATATTGGCAAATGGTTGAAATTTCAACCCGTGGTGGGCTCAAGCAATGCCACGTCTCACTTGAAGAGATTATAGTTATTTTGTATTCCATCCTTTTTAATTTTATTATAATATAATTTTTTATAGAATTTAAAAAATTTATTTATTTTTATAATTTTAAAAAGGAGAATAGTTATTAAAATAATAATATTATAATTTTAAAAAGAAAAATACTGATTGAAATAGTGAAGTGTAATAATAATATTATAATTTTAAATATGTGAATAATAATTGAAATGGTGGACCATATTTAATAAAATAATGATAATTTAGATAATTTATATTATTAAACTTTTCAAAAAGAAAAGTTCTAATCTTTATGGAACATCCAAAAAAGGTAAGTGTTGCAATTTTTATGAGACGAAGAGAGTATTAAAAAATAATTTATTTAATATTTAATTTAGCTTAATTTATTTAGTAAATTAATATGTTTATTTAACATTATTATTTTCAAAAAAAATTATTTTAAAAAAATAATATTGAAAAATAGTTTAAGGACAAATTTTGTCTTTTGATATAGTAATTTTAGTATAAAAATAAATATTTACAAAATAAGTTCATAACTCATATAATAAGCTGAAAGAAAAATCAACTTAGCACTAACCTTTTTGTCTGTGTTTTAAAGTGTTGTATATTATTTAGTTTATTACCAATAACAAGGTAATTATTTTTTTGAAATAAGTTATAAATTATATCAATAAGTTGTGACAAAATTGCCTTATGAAATATTATATCCATTAAAAAAATTAGAGAGTTCTTTTTTCTTTTTTAATTATATTTTAAAATTAGAGATATGTTTTTATTTAGTATTATAAACCATCATGATCTTCTTAATTTTTTAATTTCACCTTAAGTATAAATGAATTTTTAGAGAATCAATAAAATAATTATTTCAAAAATACTTTCTTCCTGAATAAATTTAAAATTAAAAATTAATTTTTTTAAAGACATTTCTAATTTTACAAGTGAGAGGGAGTAATAACAAAAGTAGTTGCGAAAATAATAATGATAGATGGAATAACCATTAAAGAAAGTTGTAGCATAACAAATGTCTAATGTAGAAGATATATGGTGCCCTAATTAGGAAAGTCATTAGGAAATGTTCATGAAAATATTGCTAACCCAAAGAACGTGCTAGTTGAAAAAAATAGTTAACCTATTACACTTTGGACCCCACCCTTGACTGAAAATTCACGTGCTAATTTTGCCGAATAAGCATGTGATTATATTATGGGCCCACTCTCTTATTATATCACTCTTTTCGTTTTAAAAAATTTGCAACAATTTGAGTTTGTGTAGAATTTAAAAAATATATTTTGATAATATAATTTTAAATAAGAAAATAATAAAATAATAATTAAAGTGATGAGACCGTATTTGATAAAATAAAATAATTAAATTTTTTAAATTAAATATATTACAAATAATATAAAACATCTAAAAAAAATAAATATTGCATAAGAAATACTTTTAGTATGTCCATGCATGTATCGAGTGGTATGACTGGGCTAAAAGGATGACTTGTCGGCCTCGATTATCGTCACAACCAATGCGGTGTCGGGTCGAGGTTAATCCGATCCGAAATCTGGGGATTGACGTATTCTTTAATTGGGTAAAACATCATTTTCAACTCACTGTCATCTTTAATTACTCACTATGTACTACTCCGTTACACACTCCATTGCTATTAGGAGTACTTTACTCTCTCTAACTGTGACGCCATTTTCTATACGGCCAGGTTTTCCCATGTTCAAATTTAACTGCTTATTAGGAGTTTTGATGTTTACCAAAATGTGGAAGTTCCGGCAATAGTTTCGATAATACTATCTTTTACTGATTCAAATTTGTCATTAATTGACCTACTTTTTTTTTTTTTAAATTAAAATAAAAAAAATTAACTTCAATGGAAAGTTTGATTGTATTCGTTACTTTGTAGAATATATGAGATTTTAGCTGAAATATTAAATATAAATATAAATAGTTATTTATTTAAGTCCAAAATTAATCCTAGTCCAGATTATCCATCCACGCGATTTTTTATTTATATTCATTTTTTGACATTTAGAAACAAATATTGTTTAGAAAGATATAGTTATAAAACCAAAATAAGTTTTCGTAATCGTACTCAAGAATTACATGATGGGAAATAGTTTGAAAAGTCTTGAGGAATTTTAATAAAAAATTTAGGAGAAAGACGTAAAGTAAGGAAGGTGAGAAAAAATAATCAAATTTAGAGTAAAAATGTGTTATCAAACTATCTTATATTTTAGAAGAAAATAAGAACCCATTTTAATCTTATATTTAAAGACATAATGAGTATTACAAGTATTATGCAAAATGAGTTGAGTCCATAAACAGGAATTGGAATCAGTTCTGAAACTTTACCAAGCTCTTTAATAAGTAATTAATAATATATATAATTTGTGCAATCTATTGATTGCATAAGATTGATTTGTTGAATAAATTATACTATAATTAATTGTGGTATCCATACTTTTTTAGATGAGTTGATATTTAGAAAATCTAAGAAAATCAAGTATAATTAATTTTTGGGTCATGAAATAATCTTACAAGATTGATTGTAAAACAACGTAGGACAAATTCATTATTCATTTAACAAAGTATGAAAATTAGTGGCAAAAATTTTAACTATAATTTTTTTATTATATTATTTTTTTTTTTTACGGTTTTTCTTAGTGCATATTATGAATTATCTATAATACAAATTTTATGTGCGTCATCGTTTTTTGTAAATATTGATGGAAACATTAATTTATTATGTAGATATAGAAGAAAATATAAAAATAAAGATTAATATATTTGCAATCCGATAAAGCCTAAAAATGACCAATAAAAAGAAATAACAATAAAAGCGAATTATGATTTAAAATAGTATTAAAGTAGATTGATTACACATTATCAACGTAATTCCAATCACGTCCGGTAAAGGAGAGGTTCATTCCACGATTAGCTAGTACTATCATAAATGTATTATCAAAATAAAATTTATTATAGAGACGTTTTATATTTTTTACTCGGCTACAATTTTAAACACTTGAAACATCCTTCTTTAAGTGATTTTGAGTAGTTGTTGTTTTGATGATGCGGGGAAAAAAAATTAATTGGATTTTAAAAATTATATATATTGGGCAAAATAATCGTGTTGAATCGAGCTCCCAACTAATTCAATCGTGGTTAGGTCATAATGAAAATATGAACAGTAAATTTAAGCACTTTTTATGCCCAATCGGAGGCCACCCTAGATAAAGTCAAAGTGCTAACTTCGAGGGCAGATTTGTAATTTACAATTTATATCTATAATACAATATTGGGCTGATGTGATGTTGTGGGCTCACTGGATCTTTCTTTAGGAGGGTTGGATTTGAAGGAAAGAAAAGATAAGATTGGGTGCAGCCCAATTAAATTTAAATATTAAGATACCTACAAAATAGTTGGTTCCACTAGAGTGGCGTGCCTGGACTTTTGTCTAGAATATATGTACAATATTCATGTTGTCTCGTGTTGAGAAAATTATAAAAGTCCATAAGAAAATAGCGGTCAACCATGTACTTTTATAATATTCAGCTTCTAATAAATTAGACAAGTTCTTAAAGTGGGCATGGTTGGTGTACTAACTTTAGTTGTGTTGGTGGAATCCATTGACACTCACACACTCCAGAACACTTTGTTTGAAATTGTTGTTTTACAATTTATTACAAGCAAATATAGCCATACACTTAAAAGTCACACATATAGTTTTGGTTATAAGTTTGACTGTTTGAGTTGAATCATGTTGGTCCGGGTGGGTAGTAAGCCGGTCGTGGACGCAGGGTATCAGAATTCAGGGACTGACATCTCAACCCATTTGACCCAAAGACAAATACTTGGGCTTCATGTGTGAGAATCCGATTTTATGAACAAGCGGCTATTAAATAAAATTTTTATCCTCATATTTATGATAACTATTTTTTGCATAATTATATTACAGAAAATTTAATTAAAATAAAGATATTATGCCTAAGGGAATTTTGGTTATTTTAACAAATGTTATCCTTAAAGACATATTGGTCATTTCGATCAAAGATATGACCAAGGACATTTTGGTAATTGTGGCAAATGTTATACTCAATGACATTTTGGTCATTTTGACCAAAGATATGACCAAAGACATTTTGGTTATTTTGACAAATATTATACTCAAGAGCGTTTTGGTCATTTTAAACAAAAAGTCAGAAAGTGTTCAAAATAATAAAACGATTGAAGATCTGGAATCAACAAAGAAAAATAGTGAATTGAAACGACATCGGATTTTCGGTTTGACTTAGCCCCAGGTTGACTTTTTGATCGAATCGTGATTTGAAAAAACGGACAGCGCCGTTGAATTTGCAGTGTACCAAAACATAGAAATAAAATATCATATTGACTTTTTACATTTTTTTAAATATTAGGTGTTTATTAATTAACAGTGCAATTAGTACCCGTAACGAGATATTTTTATCTGAATTTAGGAAGGGAGAACAGACAGGTGGGACCCACTGCCACATAGGCATCATAATATTTATTATTCTTAGAATGTTCTTTATTCTCTTGGTATATTCCATTTTGTCTCATACCCATTTTGAATTTGAGGATAAGGTTGCACATGCTTTTGTCCCCAATTATTCGTGACTCACTAAAATTGGAAACCCTAGGTCTAGCCTATAAATACACACCTATCCACGCAGCCCAAAGCATCAGATTATAGCAGAAACCCTAATTTCATTTTTTAAGCTTGGTTCATAAGGTACAAATTTAAAGATTTAATTTTGGGTAACGATTGTTCAAATTGATGTTCATATTAGCTGCATAGAGTCTTATAGACATGATTTCCACCCTCAATCGATCATCTTGAGCCTTATATGACCCTGTATTGATCGATTTACAGTTGGGTATGAAGAACCCTAATTTTTGAATTGGGAAAAAATTAATTTTTGCAAACAGTTAATGTTTTGTGAAATTGATAGAGAATTTTTGTTCCTGAGTTGATTTAGAATGAATTCAGGCTTTAAAACACAAATTTTGATAAGTAATCACACTGTTCTTGGTCGATTTTCAATCGGGTTTGAAAACCCACTTGTTATTGAACAAACCCGAATCCTTTCATTTCAATTCGAGTTGTTTGTTTAAATCAATGATGGGTTTACAATATATGGATGGATTTAAATCGATTTGCTTGTTTAATCGATCAAAAAGGACTACGAATTGACTCAATAATGGTCACATTTCAGAACTTAAGGTTATGTCCAAAGAACGACTTTAATCCGTGTTAATCCTTAGTTCTGGACGCAATTAAGGCTTAGGAATGGGTTTGAAATGATCCAAGGATCGTTTTGCATAAAGAAAAATGAGATTTTTGCCCTGTTTTGCTCAATATCGAGCTTGGCCGGAAGGTGTTAATCGCCGACCATGGTTGCCACTGCCATGGCCGGAGAAGAAACGACCGGGGCCCTTGAACGAGGTTGTTAGAGCACGGGGCAGCAAGAATCGAGTCTTTCATCAATAAAAGACTCATGAATCTATGTTCTCCCGTTGAAGTTCGTGCTTGTGGATGCGCGAACCGTGCACTGCAGGGGATGAGGGAACGCCAGGCAGCAGCTTGGCTGCCTTCACCGAAGAAGGTGACGGCAGTTGACCGGTCAGTGGTCAACTGCTTAATCCTAATTAGCCCACTTAATTAAATTTAAATAATTCATTTAGTTACAAATTACCAAAATACCCTTGGTTGTCCAAATTATCAAAATACCCCTGGTTATCTAAATTACCAAAATACCCCTGGATGTCCAAATTATCAAAATACCCCTAGATGTTCAAATTACCAAAATACCCCTGGATGCCCAAATTACCAAAATAACCCTGGATGTCCAAATTACCAAAATACCTTTGGTTAGCCAAATTTATCCAAATCACCAAAATACATTGGATGGTTAAATTACCAAAATACCCCTCAAGTTTAAATTACCAAAATACCCTTATACAGTCAAACTTCCAAACTACCCATAGGTTGGGAAAATTACAAGAATGCCCTTATTCCATGCCCCAACCATCTTACTTACAAACAATGCCACTGGGTTGGGAATTTCCACAAAGTTAAATTGTATACTAGTTACATTTACCTTTACTGTACAAATTAATCCGATGATCTATTTTAGGGTTTTAAAAATACACCAGGATGAATACGAAGAATAATTGTAAATCAAATGACGAGTCGTCCAAATAATGACGATTTTGTCCTTTGAATTTTTGTGTGCATTTAATGTCATGTTAATTAGGAAGTTCAAGCTGTTTAGTTTTAAATTGAGAGTGAGCGATTGATAGTAAGACGAAGTTACTGACGTTAGGTCGTTATTGATTTAGGAACCGTACAAGAGAGGACGAGGGGAGCGTACGAGTAAGCAAGTGCATTTAAAGGAACGCTAGGAAGCTACGCTAAGGCAAGTTAAATTATTCCCTACTTGTATAAGTTAATTGTTTCGCTTATACATGTTTAATTAGTTCAGCTTCATACGTATAATCCTGCATTCGTTATACGTGATTGTCATGATTATATGAGTTGAATGCTTATACATTATTGGATATGCAAGGATGATCAATATGCTTATTTAAAATGTTCACACATATCATTCGTGTATGACATGCCATGATTATTTGAAACGCCGTTACGAACCGTATGAATTATTCAATCTCGAATATTGAACATAGCTAAAGACCGGTGTGCCGAGACCTTAACATAGTTAATTCCTATACCTGTGACATATACGGGCACGAGTTTGAGTTAAACTTGACTTTGTGTCAATGATGACTTTATAACATAAGTGTCAGGCAGAAATGCCAAATAAAATGAATTGGTGTTCAATTATTCAACTGTTAAATTGCTATCTTGCATGATATTGCTTTACTTCATCAATCCTGCACGTATTATGGGAATTCATTATTCAAACTCATGAATTTCAAATGAACTGTTTATGACTCAAAAACCATCATTTTTGACCTTTTAACTGGAAGGAGCGTTGTTTTAAATTCAAAACATAAATAGTTTACTTGTTGAACCATATCGCTCATTTCTTGCTACGTTTTGTAAACTTTCCAGAGATTAAGGAGCAAGACGAGTCCTTCAAGGGCAAGGAAAAGTTAGAATATTACTAGAGCGTTCGGATTTGTCTAACTTGTATATTTTCAATTATGTATATTGTACGACCTTGTCTCGTATTAAACATTGTTATTGTAATGAATAATTATTATTCAAATACTATTGCTTCCGTTGTGTGTATATTTATTCGCATGTGATATCCTCGTAAGATATAAGAATTGTCATATTGATTATTCCAGTATGCTCAGAATGTTATCTGACAACCAATTTTCCACAAAAATTCTAAGTAAAAAACTGGAAACGTCACATCATACATCTCAACAGAGGCAAAAGAAAAGGCCCAGGTAACCTTTTGATACCTATCTAATGAAGATTTCAGTTGTTATGAGCTTGTGATGTTCTCTTGTAATGTAACTTTATGTTATGATTGCAAAAGTAGATTTTACCAGACTAACTCTATAATTTGTTACTTTCTTTTTGGTGATAATTTTTTCTGAAATAAATTTGATTTGGAAGTAACTCAAAATATTTAAGCAGAGCATTATATAAATAAAGGAGTTTCCAGAACTGAATAAACATCCCGACTATATCTCATCAAAATTATAGCTTAGCATTTTGAACAGGGCCTTGCAGAATATATTACTATATAGATTCCAGAAATCCCTTATCCTGGAAACTTTTGATGCAGTCACTAAACATTTGATCAAGTGATTTCAACGGAGGAAGGCCCAACTGGATAATTTTGCTGCTATCCATGCTATGTGGGTTGTTATCTCCTTCTCTACTGCTACACCTATAAGTCAATAACACAAATTTTTACAGACATTAGATCAAATCTTGAAGAATATAGTCACATATTTTGAGGTAAAATAGCAAAAGAAAATAAATTACTTAGTTCTGAGATCATGTGGCAACCCAGTGAGTGCTAGTCCACACTCCAACAAGTGGGTCTGGAGTTCGAATCTCAACTTCTTCTCCATTTAAAATGTAATTCTTAATAATGCCAAAAACAAAAAAAGAAATCATTTAGTTTCACTTACTTGTTTTCATATGGATAGGATGGATACTTGGCTTTGAGCATCTGGATGATATCTGAAAAGTGAGCCACTGGGCCGGAACATATAAGCCGCCCTGATGCTTTTGGTTCCTCCATTGCTAGTATATGTGCAGCCACAACATCATCAATGTGCACAAATCCTATAGTCGTGTTTGGGTATTCTCTTAGCGAACCTAATAAAGAATTGCCAATAGAAATAATTTAGAAGGGAAATAGGACATTTATTTTGGGACAAACCAAAATAGAAATTATGACGTTTATTTCGGGACAGAGAGTATAACAATTTCGATTAGCTGAACTTATTACCTTTAACAATGTTGAGTATCACTAGTAGTGTACTGGCTGGTTGGGGTGCAAGCAATGGGCCAACTACGAAAGAGGGGTTAACCACCACCAAATCAATGCCACTTTCCTGTGCTACCCTCCATGCATATTTCTCTGCTATAGTCTTAGCATATGCATACCATAGCTGCAAGAAATCAAATAAGCAATGATTATACTTGAACATTGTATAGCTAACACATTTCAGCTGAATTGGGAGAGTTGACTTTTCAAATTCGATGGTGGAAGTATTGTTACATTGTAACGTTTACAATATTCTGTATCACTCCAATGTGATTCATTCAGCCGAGAAATTTGCTGGACGTCGTCGTGGTATCTGATGGAAGAGCAGGAAGATGTGAGAACAACCCTTTTCACGGTGCTTGCTTTCTTGCAAGCTCCCATCACATTCATCGTGCCTTTTATGCATGGATCAATCAGAGTAGCCTGAAATATTGGCAAAGGAAATTTTTTGCAAATGATAAATCCAATTTTACATGCTACGAAATATCAGAATCAGCAGCTCCATTAATTCTTCCTACATCAAGCAATAAAAATCAAGTCCTTTTACATGCTTGGAATTATTTATTTATTAATTTTTAAATAATTATTTTGACTCTGATGCTTCCGTTTACATTACAGTCATGAGGATCAAAAATATCGTGCCACATCATGCCATTGTGGTTAGATTTAGGCATAAAACTGAAAAGGGTCCAAGAAAGCAATCCACATTTTTTTTAGGATGATGGTTTCAACCTTTAGTTCTAGTTCTCTGTTTGTGCAAACAATTTTGGTACAGGGAGTATGAAACATTGCCTCTTCTGGTGGACTTGGATTTTGTGAAGTGTTACGCCATCCTTTATCATTTGTCGAGGCCCAACAGTTACAGGAAAATGGTTCATCCGTATAACATAAGGTTGCAAATCTTGGTTATATGGATGTCACATTATCCTATAATCCAAAAATGGACAAGGATTTCAGAACTTAGTCTATCAATATCTTATTCTAGTAAATTCATTCCCTTGACCGCTAGAAAACAGGACATCAACATGATAAATGTGTTGCTGATTTAGTTTATAATTCAAATGTCGATTTATTTGGCTATTACTCCTATTAATTTTTTTGATAAGTTAATTGATTGGAGATTATTTAAGACTCATTATTAATCTGCTACGATGGCTGGTAAATTTGCCTCAATGTTGTCGTCGTATGGCACGATGACCGGAGATGCAGTGTGGAACACCCCATCGACTCCATCTACAGCTTCGTCAAAGCTTCCTTCCACCATCAGATCAGCTTTCACAATCTTGAGTCTCTCCTTGGCTCCATTCAGTTCCCACAGATAGGCTACCTTGTCCACATTCTCTAGTGACAACAAGAAAATGGTATTATTCTACAACTTCAAATAATAGAGCTAAACCAATATCGATTGGAAAACAATAATTTATATACCACCTCTGTCCTGAAAAGTGTCTTAAAATATCAGAAAAATGTTAAAAAACTTGGCCATCTTGTTTAGGACGGAGAGAGTAAAAAAAAATTTCTTATACAGACCATAGTTTTAAATTTTGGCTTTAAATTTCCACTGAATTTTTCTTCCCATGATTCTTGTGCAATATTAACAGACCATTACACGGAAGCAATAATAACTAATAAGACTTAATTAAATAAAAAAAAAAAAAAAAAGGCCGATGAAATTATGAAAACGTTAATAATCTTTCAGAGGATGAAATTAGAAATGGAAAAAACCTGGATCTCGTACGGTGGCTCGGACCGTGTGGCCCTTGTCGAGCAAAGACTTGATCAAATAAGCTGCTATCAGCCCTGTACCACCTGTTACACAGTATTCCGGCATCTTTCTTTCTTTCTTTTTTGATTTTTTCCTCCTCTTTCACTGTTGCTTGTTTTGCTTTTTATATTGTGATGATTCTTGATGTCAAGAAAAGTGT
>JAUMHB010047505.1:0-12607 GCA_032359685.1 Pittosporum tobira
CATGAGATAATGTTTTAACCTTATTATTATTTTTCAAAAAGTATGAAATTAAGTTTTGGTATTTTATGATTATTTTTCAAAAAGAATGAGATAATGTTTTAACCTTATTATTATTTTTCAAAAAATATGAAATTAAGTTTTGGTATTTTTCAAAATTTCAAGTCTCTGTCAGGCTTTTTGACCAAGACTATATATATATATTAGAGAAAATACTACGCTTCATAATAATTTCTTAAATTTAAAAATTTTAAATTATTTTAACAAAAAATATATAAATAAATATTCTATTAATTTATGATCAATATTTTATGTAAATATTTTTTAATAAAAATATATAAATAAATAAATTGCGTACACATATATTTATTTTTAATTATAAATTTAAATTTAAAGTAAATCTATTATATTTTAGTTAATGTCAAAATCAATATTAGAAACTATATATAAAATATTATTACATTAAAATTTTGAAAATTTTATAAACTTAAATTATAATTTAAATTTTTTGAAATAAAATATAAAACAAAAACAAAATGACACGTAATGACCAAGAAAGGCCGTTAGTCAATGGTGTAAGGTTGTAGGTTGCTGACTAAAGGAGAAAAAAAAACAACACATAAGCCGATAAAAATAGCTGAACTATGTCCATAAAGCTTAGGTCTTTATATAGGGAGAGTATACATAGGAGTATACAAAAATTGTGAAAATAAATTAGATGTTATTTATTTGATTTATAATATTTTATTCTTCTAAATTTAGTATAATAACTTAAATTTATATATAAATTTTAAAAAAATTAAAATAAATATTTATTTTTTGCACTAAAAAAGTGTAAAATAATGTTAAATTTTAAACACGCATATTAAAATTTTAATTTAATTTTTCTTATAAATTTAAACAAAAAATTGAAATAAAGAAAGCAAGCACGTAGAAGCCAACAAAATAGGATGAGTTGCGTCCATACTTGGTTAACCATTTTCATTTTTATAGTGATTTATTAATTAAATTTAAAAAGTCTAAAAAATATATTTCTTTTTTGCACTAAAAAATTGTAAAATAGCGTTAAATTTTAAACACTCATTTTTAAATTTTAATTTAAATTTTTTATATAAATTGAAGCAAACAAATAATAAAAAGAAAAAAAACGCAAAAGCCAATAAAATATACTGAGTCACGTTCATATTTGGTTAGACATTTTTACAGTAAGAGTATTGATATATATATATATATATATATATATATATATAATTGATCGAAACTACAATACTTCCAATTAAAATAATAATTTTCATGATTTTACCTTTTGAACTACAATTTTTTTTGGGTACAAACATAATGACGTATGGAAATAAACAAAGAGTAAAGTTCACACACAAAAAAAATATAACACGTCCTTAAATCATTTCTTTGTCAGGACGGGAAAACAGGAGAAAGAAACTCATGTGGGTCCCCCGTGTTTGTCAATTTCTTTGAGTAAAAGTCGAGAAAATGTTAAATTTTTCTGTAAAATAATGCTGAAATCAACCTTTCTTTTATAACATATTTTTAAAGTATTATGAAATTAAAAAATTTAAATTCTATTAGAAATTAATAAAACATAATTTTATATAAACATAGGATAAGAGAATAATACATATGATGATATTAAATTTGCTCCCCTAAGACCTGCATTAATTAATAATTCTGACGTGTCTGTGTCTTATCTTTTATTTCTTGTACAAACAGAATGTTTATTTATACATTTATTTAATTAACAGGTTGTAAATATTTATTAATATATTCAAAAATAATTTTTTAAGTCTTATATTTTTATATATGTGTCTAACGTTAGTTGTGGATCTGTATCTGTCCAACTCATCTTGGTCGTCAAAAGCAAAATCTAACGACTGTTATTATTTATGATTTTGATGTCCAACCAAAAATAACTGCGGACCTAATCAATTACCCAAGTGCTCCTGAATGATATTCAGATTTTGGTTCTCACGGTCCGTATTTATTAACCGCAGACAATTCACAATTAATAATTGCAGACTAGGCTAAGACAACATGTGGACATTAGTTGTGAACCTGTACCCCTTATATATATATATATAATGTTAGAATTTGTTAGATTTGCTTAGAAAAATAATAAAATAAAATAAAATAATTCATTAGATTTTGGAATATATTTACATAATTTTCAATATATATGTTTAATTTACTTTTAAAACATAAAATTATTTGATATTAGCTTCAAAATATATAAATTTTTGGAATAATTTTTTTATTTCAAAAATTTATATTTTATTTAAAAATAATTTCAATTTATTTATGTGCGAATTAACTAACATTTTTTTATATAATACAACCAAAAATTATTAGAAATTTTATAACAATGAATGAATTAAAACTATTAGTCAGTTCAATTAGCAGAGTTCTTTATTTCTCTTCTATGTAACAAACTGAGAATAACCTTTTGTTTGCTAATGATATTTAGTAAAGGACTATATAGATTCGTGCATTAACTTATAAATTCATATTTAACTTGTGAGTTATAAAATGTTTAAAAGTTATATGAGGACACCAATGTTAATAAATATATAATTTATTAGCAGCAAATTGAGTTTGATGATAAATCGTTCGAGTTAAAAATTTATAAATAATAAAAATGAGTTAACTTAATAAATAAAATAAATTTGACTTAGTATTTGTCAACTTATATTATATATTAATTAATGAGTTAACTTTGTGAATAAAAATGAGTTAACTTAGGAAATAAATTTGACTTAGTATTTGTCAGCTTAGTAAATAAAATAAATGAGTTAATCGAATTTGATAATAACTTAATCGATAAATGAACTTAAACAGATTTAATTTTTGTCTATTTATATTACTTTATATTAATATTGATTACATGAGGTTGATGGATGCAACAGCCACCTGCTTGCCATTTGGAAAAAAAAAAAAATAATAATTAATAGTGGTATTTAGTAATATTGGGAGTGAGGGCATGATGGTCATTTAGATAAAGCAAACAGCAGAATTGTACCAGAATAAACAAGCCGACCAACTGACCAAGCAGGACCAGAGAGCATGAAATTAAAAATGTCAAGACATCCCAGCACAACCCGACCCCATTACATCCCTTAATTTTAACGCCATTATCAATTAATTAATTAATTAATTACTGTTGTGTTTTGCTTTAGAATAAATCACGAACTCCGATGATTCTTATGCTTAAATCCTTGTCCCACCACACCGAATTGTTCTTATAGCATGTCACATATTCCATTAATAGAACAAATAATCTTATTTAATTTGTAGAAAAAAATATAAGTAAAATATGATGTATTCTTATACTTCCAAGATATATTGCAGTATAAAATTTAATGTATTATAAAATAAAATAATATTATTTTATAGGAGATAAAAATATAAAATGATATCATTTTATTTAAAATACTAATCCTATAATATACATTGTAATATATATATTGTAATCTCTAATTTTTTTATATTGCACATGATATTTTATTCGAGTTTTGTCTAATATAATGATACTTTTTTTATATATAACTCTTTCTAGCAAAGCTTCGTGTTTATATAAATAAAAAAGTAAAAAAAAACATTGTTATCACTTTAGAACAAACCTTGTTGTTATTACCGAACACGCCACCAACTCATAAGCCCATAGAATTAGTGATTAATTTATCAACCGTGAGATGGATCAATGTCCTTTTGTACTTTCTGCAAAGTTAAATCAATTTAGTACAAGAGTCTCAATCTTTTTAGAAATAAATTTAATATTTGAATTTTTTTAAAGATTAACCTTATTTTTAAGCTTAGAGCATGTATTTATGCAACTTTAGGATTTATAAAAGCTTATTTTATATTGTAAACCACATTGATATTATTGGCGATAAAATTACCATAATGGTAAATTCGATTAATGGGAAAAAAAAAAAAAAGACAGATAAATACGATGTACTATATCTTGTATGATCAATATGTTTAACAAAAATAAAATAATTTTATTATACATTTTCAATCAAATGATATCGTTTTATTAAAAAAATATTAATTTTAAAGTATTGTAGGATACAATATAATGCATATGTGGTGACTTCGAATAAATTTATCGGAGGCTCGGGAGTAATCCTGAAGTTCGAGTATCAATTTCGATAGAATAAAAAAATAAACATACACATTATGCGGTTAGTAATATTTTTGAATGGCCAATACATCACATTTAAAATCTAATAATATTTTACTGATAATTGTTTACAAATAATCTATATAAATAATTTATTGCGGACAGCGTAAGCTTTACTCCAGTTTAAAAGGATGGACATTATAAATCTGATCAAATTCCATCCACATTTTTTATGATAAGGTACCAAACATGTACCCTTAGAAAAAAATGGTGATAAGGTACGGTGTAAATCGATTGACCAATGTCAAAGAGTAGACAAATCTCATAGAAAATCTAATCCCTACAGAGTTTTTTACTCTATCCGCCTCAATAAAATTATAATATTTTTATTTTTTAGTTGTTATAATATAATTATAATATTTATTTTTTAAAAAATTTAATAATATAAATTATTTAAATTACATTTATTTTATTTAATATGACTCATTATTTTATTTAGTACTCAAATATTATGGTCCACCATTTTGTCTATTATTATAACATTATAACATACCACTTCAACAACTATTTTATTATTTAAAAATATAATCAAACATATTTTTTAATATTTGTGAAAAAATTAAACCGTTATAATTTTAATAGAATGAATAGAATACAATCCATGAGACGTACTATTTTCACGACACTAAAATCTTACATTTAATTAATACATTTTCACACATGATTAATATTAAATATTATTCTATTTTATTAATTATTTAATTTGATACTTTACATTATTTTTATTTATAACATGTTATTATTCCCATTTATTACATGTCCAAACACTATTAGCGTACAACATTCAATATTAGTTTTAATATAAGTTAATAGTATTAATTATATCATTAATCTTCTTCTTCTTCTTCTTCTTCTTTTTTATTGTAATTAAATATATTATATTATATTAATACAATCCAAATCCTTAATTACCTCATAATAATTAGTTTTGTCCGAATTATTTTTTTTGGTAAGATCTTTATTAGGTTGGTAAAGAATTTAATCTCAAATTAAACATAAATTAATATTCATATATAAATCCACCCTAGTTGTAAAGTAGCGTGTGATGTGGTTCGCACTAGAGGCAGAAAGGGTTTTATAAGAGCAGCACTTAAAAGCAGTGTCCGACAAGTACAGTCACAAAAAAGCAAGTAATAAGCAGTATATTGAAGGGTACCACAGCTGGTGTCTTCCCTCGCCTTTGCCAGCTCCAAACTCCCCTTTTGACCATCTCTCCCTTTATATTTCTTACCGCACGAAGGGGTTTCCCGGCGCCGTCCAGCCGGAATCTGACTTGTTTCCTCCGTTGTCCACAGGAATTTTGACCCCCATATGGAGGATTACTGGAAACTGTTCGTGGAAGAGACCTCGTTTTACAATCGCATTGTGCTGGGGAATTTGCTGCCGGATAGGGTGTGGGACCCACTGCCACACTTCGTACAAGGGTGGCTCCGAAACTACATTGCGGGAACCCTACTCTACTTCTTCTCCGGCTTCGTCTGGTGCTTCTACATTTATTATTTGAAGCGTAACGTTTACATTCCTAAAGGTATTTTACTTCACCTTTTCTCTTTTAATTTTCCTTTTTTCTAAAATGGGTTTATTCCTCTTTTATCTTTTACCTTGGTTGTAACGGTTGCTGATCCCTGTGCTTTTTATCTTTCATTTTCATGGTCCCATATGTGTTCTATACGCACCGTGTGGAATGATAGTAAAATTCTGAATTTCAGTATATGTCTATTTGTTAGTTCTGTATAATTCAGAAATGTTTGTTCCATAAAAACGAAAAAAAAAAAAAAGAAAAAAGAAAAAAAAGAAGAAACGAAGAAAATTATCTGCCTTTGTGATTTTAAAGTTTGGTTCTTGGTAGGCTTTCTTAGTTGTCAGTCTGACTTAATATCTGAACTGTATTCCGTGACTTATGTCTAGTGGATTAATTTACTGATTGAGATCGGTTTCATATACCAGTTGCCATCTTGATCTGACATTGGCCCCCCATTTTAAAAAGGAAAAAAAATACCTCTGTTAGATATTATGTTGGTATCTTCCAAATATTGCTATTCTGGTACTTATTTATTGGAATTTAGATGGTAGTATGGTCAATTTCAGGTAGAGGGGAGCATGAAGGGGTACCTATCGATGTGTATATATATATATATGTATGTATGCATATATGCTGTGTAGTATACACGGGTGTAATTCCATGACCATTAGAAATGGTAAAATGATTCCCAGAAATCTTTTTCTGGGGAAAACCAGAAAGGAACAAAATTGAAGAGTCAAAATGAGTTAAATGAAAATTGTCATTTGTCGCACGTTTAAAACATAAGGAATTGTTGTAATACTGATTGTTTAGCTTCAATGTTGATATCAAAATAATGTGGGTTTTTCAATGGATATAATACTTGAGATAAATTTAAATCCTTTATTAGTCAGTGTACCCATGTAGGCACATTTTATTTTGTATTTTTAACCCTTCAGCATAAATATTTTGAGCAAATCCTATTTTTTTCTCAAAATTGAAAGCCCTACAAAGACGATGAGAATTTGTGAGGTTTTATATGTTGTAACAAACCTTATTCGGTATAAAGTTAGTGCATTTAAAGGGAGAAATAGGACACTCTGAAGCGAGCAAAGATCTCTCTTAATTTACTAATTCATGCTCCAATTGGCAAGTGCACCATCCTAGGTTGATTGTATGAGATGACAACGAAGTACTCATTGCCATGATCTTAGTTCGCATATAATTGGCGTGGATTAATTACAGTTACCCTTTTAAAGACTTATGTTTTAATTGCTTATGATTTTTTTCCAAATGAAAGTTGTGACCACGAGGATTTCTTAATGGATCATGCTTCCGGTGGATGACTAAGCCTTTACTTAATCAAAAGAACTACATAAACACTTTGGGGAGAAAAGTTGTGGCCTTTTTCTGGAAATTCTGTACAGTATATGTCATAGAAGTAAAACCATGAATAAGAAAAGCCCATGTATCTATACTTTGAATCTGTTAAAAGAAATTTTGTCCACATGACATTCTTATTGGCATGGTAAATATATCCTATCTGCTCGCTTATTGGTAATCATACAACTTTAGAATATTTTTCCAGACTGAGTAAAGTGACAGTTTGTGGCTGTCCCAGTACTATTACTTTGCAGGGGCTACTCAGGCTATTATTTTTTATTTGTTTGTCAATTGAGCTTGTTGTCGTGCTTGAATAAATGAATTGAAAGAACAATTTGTTTCCCCCTGGGCAATAACTTAAATGTTGTTGGGTCTGATCATCTGATGAACGCATTTTTGCAGATGCTGTCCCTACAAATAAGGCGATGCTCTTGCAAATATATGTTGCAATGAAGGCTATGCCATGGTATGTTGTTCTGCCTACGATATCGGAGTACATGGTTGAGAACGGATGGACCAGATGCTTTTCTAGTATAAATGATGTTGGTTGGCTTGCATACACCAAGTATTTGGTTACCTATCTTGTAATTGTTGAGTTCGGGATCTACTGGATGCATAGAGAGTTGCATGACATAAAACCTCTCTACAAATATCTCCATGCAACACATCACATCTACAACAAGCAAAATACACTTTCGCCATTTGCTGGTATGTTCTACCTGTACTGGTAACGTCTTCAGGGTTCTAGATTTAAATTTGAGCATGCCTTACAATTTATAGCAGTAACTTGCTAACTTGACTTTGGTTCCTACTTGGACATGTTTCGTAAATTTAAGCATGCCTTACTATTCACTAAGCATGCCTTATTATTTATAGTATTTCTCTGTCAAAATCAGGTTTGGCGTTCCACCCTCTGGATGGGATACTGCAAGCACTACCTCATGTGCTAGCTCTCTTCTTGGCTCCTATGCATTTCACAACACATATGGCCCTTTTATTCCTCGAGGCCATATGGACAGCAAACATTCATGACTGTATCCACGCCAGTCTATGGCCCGTGATGGGTGCAGGCTACCACACCATTCACCACACTACTTTCCGTCATAATTATGGGCACTATACAGTTTGGATGGACTGGATGTTTGGGACTCTTCGTGATCCTATCGACGATGAAGCGAAGAAGATTTGATGTGGGTTAACCTTGATCTAGGGCTCAAGTAGTATTAGTTGTGTTTTTAGGCTGGTTAATGTCAGTTTGGACTGGATTTGATGTGTGCCTTTCTTGTAAATTGGTTCTTTCATTGCTAGTTGTTCTTGTCAGGCCACTTGAAAGTGGGTTTGACGGGAAGAAAAATAGGGGTTTTGTGTAGCAACTATCCTTTTTCTCATACATGTTTATTGGTCTTATGGTACAGATTGGATATAAGTTATCAGCATCAAATTGTTATATGGAAAGACTGGATGGGGGAATTGATTACAAATTGTTAATTGGTATCAAAAACATTTTGTTTTTTTGGAGGGACTTACTTATCTATCTTTTAATTTGACGAGTTATTTTCATTGCATGACATCAGCTAAGGGGGCCCTTTCGAGGATTTTCGGTGACTTGCGTGTGTAGCGACTACTAGAGCCGGCAATTTTATAGACTTCCTCTTTAAACTGCCCAACGGTTCCATGAAAAATATGTGAATTAAAAATGGATTGAATAATTAAAAAATATGGGTAGAGGTGGCCAACAGTTCACCCCTACGTGGGTATAATAGACATAGATAAAAAAAAATAAAAAATAACGAATAAGAAAAGGGTTCAACTAAAAATGGGTTACTTTCACATGAATTATAAATGTATTGAAGTCAATATTGTTAAAAAAACAAACCAAAAAAAAAAATAATAAATAAAAAATTAGGTTTCATGTACACCATTCTGCAGGCTTTGGGTCGGGTCACCCACAAACAGGTGAAATACCATGGGTCGGGTTAAAAATGTCCCGGGTCGACCTTTTTTTTTTTTTTAACCTCAATGTATATATATATACCAGCCCAAAACTCTTCAGAACTAAAACAAAATCTTAAATTTTAAATAAAAAATAAATAAAATCGCAGAAGACCCTCTATTCGTGTGAGAAGCAAATTGGAAAGTCTACAAATTTTTATTTTTTTATTTTTTATTAGCAGTGTAATAATTTTAATTTAAAAAACTTTATATTAAAATTTTATACACAAGAAAAAATAAATTTTCAAAGAAATTTGAGAAATTTTTAACCTTACATACTTATGCGTGGCTCTGCCGCTGATTTTGAAAGTAAAAAGTCAAAATCTTGGGCTTCAGTATAATTTACGTTGTTTAAGAGGATAACAATATTTGTTAATTACAGTAATTAATTCTAATTCACATACTTGAAGATACATATAGGGAGTGAGACCTGGGTCATTGTCGTTATCAGACGAGTTCAAAATTTGGGGGTGATGGATATGACGATGACGACTACTGAGAAAAAGATGAAAAAAAAAAGAAAAGAAAAGATAGAGGAGGAGGAGGATATATTTGGATTCGCCATGGGCATGGGCATGGGCATGTATGCTGTACCTGTAGGCAAACAAAAAGAAAAAGCAGATGGAGAGACGGAGGAGGCAGCGGCGGTTTCGGCGAGCCGAAGATGAGAGAAGAGGTGGGGAAGTTTTCAAATGCGGACAGAATTTGGAAGAGAAAGTCATCCGTGATTTTATTACCCACTAGTTTTTATCCCGTACGATGGGTACCAATGTATTTTATTTTAATATAAATATAATTTAAAATTTGAATAAATAAATAATTATTATTTAAAGGATGTATTTTATTTTAAAATTTTTATAATTTAAAATTTGAATAAATAAGTAATTATTATTTAACTATGAACTAATAAAATATATATCTTAAATTACATATTTAAAATAAAATTATAAGATGATAGAAAATTTATTTTATTTGAATAAATAACAATGACTTTGTGTATTAAACAAAATAGAAGAATGTGAATAAAAGAATTTATTTATCAAATACGCTTAAGCAAATTCTCTCAATAGCCAAATTGAAATAATTATACAATTCTACTACTATTCAAAGGGGGAAAAGAACCTTCAGTATAATGATCCAATAAATAATTGATCTGCTATTCATAAAAAAAGATGGGTATCTCAAAAGTAAAACATTCAAAAAACTCTAATCGCGCAAATTTAATTCTCCAAAGTTGTTTGTAGAGGACTTACTCAAGTAATCTTTTTATGTGCATGTGGAAGTTGTGATAGCTGAACAATTTTGAAACATAGTGAAACATTCAACCATGAAACTGATTATACGAAGGGATAAAAGAAAATAAAATAAGAGATTTATTTCAACAAATTGTTTGAAACATGTCAGAAACATTTTTTGTTATTTCAACATTATAAAACCATTTATTAGTTTGTTGTTTTTTTTCACGGGTGACTCTCCTTATGAGCTTATCTTTGTTCCCTTAAATTTTTAAATAATAAAATTTTCTACAATCAATAAACATATAAAATAATGATTAAATTTTTTTTTAAAAGAGATAACTGAAATAGAAGAAGAAGTTGGAAAAAACGTACGTAGTAAACCACCCGTACAATTGGTATTAAAGAAAACTTAATTTATGTGTATCAAGTAAACAAACAATTAATATTAAATTAGTTAAGTAATATCTAAACATACCTTAAATCATTTGAGGAGAATCAAAGCAATACATTTTCTTCTACCACGGTATGTGAGGACACTATATATATATATATATATATATTCAATGAACTTATGGGCACATGTATTCACAATTTCTTTGGTTTGATTATACTTGCGAAAGATAGGAAAGAGAGAATATATACACCAATGTTAGCAAAAATTTTATGAATATAATTTTTTTTTTCTAAAATTTAGACAAATAACTGTCAAACTTGTAATTATGATATCTAATTTTAATATAGATAAAGAAGATGAAACGTCGGATGAAAAAGGAGAGAGCATCAAATTTTGAACGTGGGATAATCAGCTATATGTGATAATTAGTTGTAATTGATAGAAATAAAGTGAATTATGGTTTATAGGATGAGGAGGTTGAGTTATAATAGAAGTTCAAATATGGGATAAAATATTATCGGTTATCATCATATCTAAAAATTATGGATAAGAGGGAAGAATTTAAAAAGATAGAGCGACACGTGGATAGCGCTTCCAACTTTGACTTCTATATTTATAAATTTGAGCCGACAATTTTATAGATTTACCTTTTATCCCGTCCAACCCATTTGAAAATGTTTTATACAATATGCTTCTTCAAATTGAATATAACCATCAAGCATATACATTTTACGGATAATCGGATACATATAATGGTATAGCCAGCTAATTCAGTTCTGCATCATTAGTTTTTACAAAAATATGCAGAATTACAAAATTTACTTATTGTGTTTGCATATACTTGTATATGACACTAGCAGAATAACAACTATGACTAGCAAAGAAGCAGAGGTTAATTTCTATGTAACATCTAGATTGATTACATCAATGTTATCTCATCCTTTAAGTTTCGGATTAATTTTTTCTCACCCCATTTTAGTTAATGTAATTTTTCGTTCCAATAAAAGAGTTTCATTTGTCAAAAAAAAAAAAAACAACAAAGATTTCCTTCTTTATTAATGCTAGTATATAAGGACACATGTCCTTATGTTGCAATTGCTACTCCCTCCGTCCCAAAAAATTTGCAACAATTTGACTTTGTGCGGAGTTTAAGAAATATGTTTGATAATATAATTTTAATTAGGAGAATAGTGAAGTAATAGTTAAAATGATGGGACCATATTTGATAAAGTAAACGTAATTTAGACAATTAACATTATTAGACTTTTTAAATTGGATATATTGCAAATAATGTGAGACGTCCAAAAAAGAAAAGTGCTGCAATATAAATGGGACGGAGGGAGTATTATATTATCATGTCAAAAGTGCTTTTTATTAGTGTAAGTTTTTGACAAAAGTGCTTTTATAAAAAAAAAAATAGTGTTTAATTATGTAATTACAACAATACCATAATTTTTTTAATTGTTTTGGTTAATATTTATTATGTATTTTAAACTTAAATTTCACTTAATACACATTTTCAATCATCATATATAAATTTTGGAACTATGATGGCTATGTTAGCATTTCCAATGCGTTTAAAAATAATTTTAACAAAATAATTTTCATTATTAATTGACTTATCTGGTAAGTATTGACTAATTATCATAAACGTGGGACTATTACTAGTGACTTCCACCAATTTAGAGATAAATTAGGAAATTTTTAAAAAAAATTCCCTTAAAAATATGAGTCCAATTTTGCTATCCAATCTACTGTCCTAATATTTTTTTTTTGGTTTTCACCGGTATCCAGAGCATTTGCCTTGGCTAATCTGGTTCGAGCTGGATTTAACCATATAGTGGGAATAACTCTCCCAACATAATCTACTCCATCCACAAGGCTCAAACTCGAGACATTGTGGATGG
>JAUMHB010047516.1:0-17179 GCA_032359685.1 Pittosporum tobira
TATTTGTAAGACATGGATTTAATAATAAATTGGCAACCCAAGTCGGGGTCTGGATGCCCAGATTTGGGGGTGTCACAATACACTTGTCCTGATGTTGCTAATGCTCTGAGCATGATAAGCAGATACCAGTCAGATCCAGCTGAACAACATTGGATAGTAGTCAAGAATATCCTTAAGTACTTGAGAATAACTAATGATTTGTTCTTGATCTATGGAGGTGAAGAATAACTCAATGTAAATGGTTACACTTATGCTAGTTTCCAAACTGATAAGGATGATTTTTGATCGCAATCCAGGTTTATCTTTTGCCTGAATGGTGGAGCGGTTTGCTGGAAAAGTTCCAATCAGGACATAGTTGCTGATTTTACAACAAAGGCTGAGTATATTGCTGCTTCGAAAGCATCAAAGGAAGTTGTATAGATTCAAAAGTTCATTGTTGAAGTAAGTATTAATCCCGACGGTTTGAATCCAGTGGATCTCTATTGTGATAACAATGAAGCCATAACATTGGCTAAGGAGCCCAAGTCTCATCAGAAGACTAAACACATACTCATGCATTATCATCTCTTACGACATTTTATTGAAAGAGGTGATGTGAAAATATACAAGATTTCTATAGAATTAAACGTTGTTGACCTATTGACTAAACCTCTCTCACAACCTACACATGAGCGTCACTTTAAAGCACTAGGTCTTAAATACTTTAGTGATTGGTCGTAATGTATGTGGGATTGTATTTGACTTAATATTCATTAATAATAAATTATTTTGTTGAGTTTATATTAATTTAATTTTTGGTTAAATATAAATGATTGTCCTATGAATATTGTATATCCTTAATAGAGCATTAAGTACGTGATTTGATTATGAAATTGTATTATATATGTGGATATAATTATTCTAAATAAGTTAATAGTCGATGATTATTAATTATTGGGCATTAATGATTATTAAGACTAGCATGTGGATTAACTGATGACCAAGTTTCATAGGTCATGAATATGAGATATTGACTTAATCACATTGATACATGTTAAAGAATATTGTATTTGACCGACCCGCTATGAGAAAATTGCAAGAATTGTTATACATATGTCATCAGTTATTCTCATCATAACTACTAAGTATAGTCCTTTTACTTGAGTTTGTCATGTTTTCCTACATAAGAATTAATATGCCTTGACATTATCAAATGTCAGCCTATGTCAGGGGACTATAACGATATTAGTTGGGTATGTTATGAAACATATGGAGGAATGTGTGTAAGAAAGATAGTATTTGTCTCTCCCATATAACGAGAGAATAATATCTATAGGTCTCTCGATGAGTTGAGACTGTTAAATGCATGACAATACTCAAACGAGTTAAAGAGTCAACCGTTTGCTTAAACAGTCTAACTACGGTATTGGGAAACATGAGATTGAACCATATAAGGATGATAATATTCTTGCCTTATGTTCAATCGTGATATCTTGTGACAAAGGGATTACGCATAGATGATTGGTTCTAGTGTAACTGGGAGATTGTTAGTGGTATGCCATTTGATCCAATCATAAATCATACTATCTTATTAATTATGAATAAGGTTATGTCGAAATAACTGACATTCACCTAACTTAGGTAGTTATAATGTCTTGCTAGAGGCCGCTTATAACTTGTGGGCTGAAAAATAGTTTTGGGCTTACTGCTAATGTTAGATGAACATACTGAGTCACACAATAAGTGAACTGAGTTTATAATGTATTGGGCCTGACAGCTAGGGCTTTCTTGTTCTATCTTATATCTTTAATTAAAAGGGGCGGACTATAAATAGAGGTAGATATGCCTATTTTGTGATAACCTTAATCATCACGAGGTTGAGAGACTTAGAGATAAGGAAACCGAAGAATTGCGCTAACACGCACAAGTATCGGGCTCAGTTCGTGTGTGTGGATACAAGTAGAGGCGTGACGATTAACATGCTGATTCAGACGCAACTGTTCTTCTCATCTTCATTGAAATTCATTCAGGTATAATCGAACTTGTATTTCAGTTTCAATATACGTATGTTCTTGGGAATTGGATAAAATTGTTTTTAAATTTCTCATCAATTTTTGATCTGAAACCCAACATCTCATACTTGGGAAAGTAATAGTATAGAGGAGTGAAAGTTCCTAAACAATCAACGAATCATATCCATATATGAATCGCACGACTACGTCCTTTGTCACCCCCCATTACGCTTATGGCTCTATACCCTAACTTGCTCTAGTCTTTGGTCCTATTTTTCTATTCCTCGCGTGGTAAGCAGACCATGGGAGCTTGCCCACCCTAGCCCTTGCCTAGGTTCTTATTTTAGCCAGGTCAAAGTCCTATCCCACCAGCTTAAAAGCACCCCCTTTTGCCATTATCACTACTGGTACCTGACCATGTCGGCTAGACATTTTTATAAACACCAACCATTGCTCAATAGGGCAATTCAAATAGGATAATGAGGGCAGTTAACTACCGCTAAAATAAATTTCAATGATTTAAACTGTTAATTGAGTTTGATAAATTATATCAAACAAATCCTTAATGAAAGATAATGATAATTAAAAAACATGTGATTAAACATGTTAATTTAAGATAATTTTCGTCTCGAGATATTGAATGTAATAATTTATCTTAAAGAAAAAGAATGTAACTATAATTTGTCATAAACACATAATCAGATCCATCTGATTGGTGGAGTTATTGGATTAGCAATAATAGGGTAATTAAATCCTTTTTTTTAAACACATTCTTGTTCTCACATTACCCAAAAAAAAAAAAAAAAAAGTGACCGCCAATATATTCCTTTGAACACTATTTTCTAGTTTTCTTAGCACGCTTGAATTTAAGTAACTAGTACTTATTACTACATGCATTAACTGAATTTTCTAGATTTGTGTGTGTGTGTGTGTGTGTGTGTGTGAGTGATTGAGTAAGTGAGAGATGGTACGGTATGCATTTATTTATTGATTAGTATTTTATATATGCTAAATCTATTTCAATTTCCTATTGTCTTCATGAGTTGTAAAAAAATTAAAAAATATTGTACTTATCGTAAAAAACACGATAATGCATCACACTGTCGACAGATTAATATGTCAAGACAAATAGATGATGATGATTCCATAAAAACCGTAAGTACTAAACCTTCGACAATCCAATATTCTTGCTATGAGGATGATTATTTATGCAAATTTAATTTTTGTATTTTTGTTGTACTAATGTTCGTTTATGTGTGCTTGAACTTTGTATTTTTGTTGTAAAAATGATATATGGACCTTCTAGGGCAATATAGATACAATATTTGAAATAAAATAGTACCAAAGAAAAATGTAATTTTAAAAAAAATTAATATACTCATTTGCTAGTAAATTTTATGAAATATATGATCTCATATGTGTTAGTGATTGTATGAATTTTTCAGGCCTCTTAATAAAACTATGCAAAATATCATATGCTAAATATTTACTTAATAAAAATATATTTCATTTGTCTTAAAATAAACTTCCACAATACTAGTTTACAC
Source organism: Pittosporum tobira (assembly GCA_032359685.1). Classification (NCBI taxonomy): domain Eukaryota; kingdom Viridiplantae; phylum Streptophyta; class Magnoliopsida; order Apiales; family Pittosporaceae; genus Pittosporum; species Pittosporum tobira. Next base: position 3,539 of record JAUMHB010047516.1, read on the forward strand.
ATTATTGATTAACCAATAAATCATTTTTTGCGTCTATTCCCCTTAATTAGTTTTGCATGTTTTTTTTTCTCTTTATAAATAGTATGTTGTTGATTTCAAACATTAACAAATTATTGTTATTTTAAAGTTTTAGAATTTTAAAATTAACAAAAAATGATCAATTGCCATTTTGGAAGGCAGTAAAAAAATAAAATTCAACGAGTAGTATTTGAATGGACAAGTTTTGATAAAATCATAAAATTATTGCATTACATATATATATATATATATATATATATATATATATATATATATCACAAATTAAAATTATTTTGGTTCAATACTTTGTTAATTTGGACAATTTTGTCCTTTAACTCATATTTTCTTTGTCCAATTCAATATGGTTATTTATGTCTTTTCATACCAAAATTAAAATTTGCATACTTTGTCAATTTGGACAATTTTATTCTTTAACTCATACTTTCTTTACCCAACTCAATATAATTATCTATGTCTTCTCACACCAAAATAAAAAACCGCACATCTATTACTACTAATTAAATGTTCAATTAATTTAGTACTTTAATTCACTTTTAATTAATTTACAACTTTAATTAAGTAGGATTTGGAGGAGTTTGAATATTTTTCATTGAACTGAACTCTTTAATTACATAAACATTCCCATAAAAAGATTCTAATTTTTTCAGCATTTTTCTTTCCCCCATGTTTTATGAGTAGATGTCAGGTTTCTCACACACATTCAAACCCAAATTGTATTTTCATAAACTAGAGAATTGAATGAAGTGCACACGACATATAAAAGGAGAAACACTTTAAGAAAGCGGAATAAAAAAAATATTGCTTTAATAAATTTATTTTCAGTTGCCATAATTTTCTTTCATAATTTTTAGGGTCTCTCATGAAAAAATATGATTGACGTCATGAAAGAGACTGATAGTACTATATATATTACATGTCGTGAGATATCTTAATGTTTTCTTAATTCATAAGTTACACAACAAACATGCGCTTAGTGACATATATAACTGAATAATGATATGATAAGAAATGAATAACATTCAATTATTATCCACTATCTTAAATTATATATATATATAATATTTTGACAAGAGATAGAGTATCTCTCCAATAAAATCGATCAAAATTACAAAACAACTTATATAAAAATTTAATTATATAATTTAACAAATTGTGAGGTCCAGTCCGAACATCGCCGACACTTAATTTTAGTCTTTAATTATTCATCTTTATCACTAACCAAATAATCTCTCTCCTCTCTTGCCTCCTCTATCCACATCTCTATATACATCCAATATATCTAACAACCCCACTTCTCTCTCCATCTTCTCTCTCGTGCACCATGTATCTCTTTCTAATAAACCCTAGCTAGCTCTTTGTAATTTCTTGTCCTCCATCAAAGATAGCAAACAACGAGCAAGAAATCAACCGCAAAAGAAAAAGTACCCACGACAGTGATGATGCTATCAGTGTTCATCTCTATCACTAAATAATCTCTCTTCTCTCCACATCTCTATATATACATCCAATATATCTAACAACCCACGTCTCCCTCCATCTTCTCTCTCTAGCACCATTTCTCTCTTTCTAATTAACCTTAGCTAGCTCTCTGTAATTTCCTGTCCTCTATCAAAGATGGCGGACAACGAGCAAGAAACCAACCGCAAAAGAAAAATTACCCATGACAATGATGATGTTATCACTGCCCTCTCTCTTTCGACCCCACCCACCACCCAACAAACACCTCCGTTCCTGCCATCAACACAACTGTTACTCCATCATCCACCAACCCTTCAACTCCCTTCATACATTAACAATAACCCGGCTCCAACACCCCTGGCTGCCGCAGCTCGTTCACGGACTCCTTCACGAACCGGCCAAGTAAGGATCCGTCGCAACCCGACACAAGGCCCACATGACTCGTCAAAATCAGACACAATCCCACAACCTTTCCCGTGGGCCACCACTCGCCGTGCCACCGTAGAGGCCTTCAACAACCTCTTATCCAAACAAATTACGACAATAACCGGCGAGGTCCAGTGCAAGAAATGTGACGAGAAGTACGAGATGAACCTCGATTTGCGTGAAAAGTTTATTGAAATCGGATCTTTCATAGCTAACAACAAAGCCACCATGCATGATCGGGCGCCTAGCGTTTGGATGAATCCAACTTTGCCCACGTGCAAGTTGTGCGGGCAAGTGAACAGTGCAAAACCGATTATTTCGGAGAAGAAGAAGACTATTAATTGGCTATTCTTGCTTCTGGGGCAGATGTTGGGGTGCTGCACTCTTGACCAGCTTAGGTATTTTTGCAAGCATACTAAGAATCATCGGACCGGGGCCAAAGATCGGGTTCTTTATACAACTTATCTCCAATTATGCAAACAACTTGACCCGACCGGGCCTTTTGATCATTGAAATGGAGTGTTTTCGTCAATCTTACAGGATTTATGTCAACTGTGTAATCGTGTGTAATAGAATGGTTAATTACAAGTCTAAGTACATTAGTCGGGTACTGGTTGATTTCAATTTCAAGTGTTGTTTCATTAATAAATTTCTATATGTGTTTGTTGACTTGACATTCACCTAGTGATGTAATGTCTTGAATGTTAATTAAGTGCAATGAATTAGCAATATTAATGGATTTTTGTCTCTATTTATGAACTTGATGTCATTGAATTTGATGATATCTGTTGGTAGGTTTTGGGATGATCAGATAGGATAAACAATTACAAAACGAAGGAAAATTATATGTTATATTCTCTATTTCATCTTCTATTATATCACAATCTAACGGTTACTTGTATGTATTTATTTTATTTGATATTTAATAAATTATTTAAACAATGCACGATTAATCATTGGATTAAAATGTAACAGAAGATTAAACGGAGAATACAACAGATGATCTGATTTCATCTATAGTCAGGACAAATTTTGCAAATAATTACAAGTAAGAATAACTAGTTTATTACAAGTTTTATGCTATTAAATTAATTAATTATAGTTTTCCATTTTCCTAAAAATTTAATAAACGAAAAATTTCCAAATCGACTATATTATTCTTAAATAATACTACTAAATAAAAATTTTCCAAGAAATAATATCAATTCACAAATTTGAGTCGAATAAGTCTACGAACTTAATATATGGAGTATAAAACAAGATACAAGTATAGCCCAATGAAATAAAGTTAATATTAGAGTATGATCACTCATTTTGTTAAATTACAAATAATCAAAAAATATCAATTTAAAAATAAATATTTAATAACATAAAAATTACTAACATGAGATTATCTAAAATAATAATAATATATTAATTAAAACTAAACATTTTAATAATAAAATTATATCCTTTATCCCTCTCACAATTTTTATGACATATTATTTTTTGGGATGTGCACAATTTTTATAGCTTAGTTTAACAAAGTAAATTGTTAATTGACCTTTACTTTATCCAATATTATGACTAACTATTTCAACTATTATTCCAACATTATGACCCATAACTTCAGCCATTAATACACTATTTAAAATTATAATACTAATATTATAGTCCCACCATTTTAACCAATACTTTACTATCTAAAATTATACTCTCTCTGTCCAAAAAAAAATAATTAGTATAGTTTGAATTTTTTAATCAAATTAACTATTTTTGAATTAAATTTATTATTATTTTATACATTTATATGTAGTGAAACTATAATAATAAAAAACTACATCATTTGTGTCATATGATCCAATTTTTGCTTGCTTGAATACTTAAATACTCTATATGTCCACAAAAGAATGAGCCTAGGTACTCTTTTCATCGTCCAAAAAAGAATGACTTAATATACCACTTTTAGTTGGTAATTATTTTCTTATCCTCACTTTATGTCACATCAAAACTCTCTTTTTCGATCTCTATCATTATAAAATACAAATGCAATGATAATTTTATCAAAAAAATGTATTATATCCTAAAAAGTTAGTTTATACTTTTCACATTTTACTCATTCTTTTTTGGACGAATGGAATATATAAGATGAATTATCAATTTCAAAATTGGTCAATTTGACCAAAAAATCAAATCAGACCAATTTTTTTGGGATAGAGGGAGTAATACCATAAAGACAATTTACACAATTTTTTATAATTAAACACAATTTTTTAAATTATTGAAAAATCAAATATTATAAAATTTGCGCGACAATTCAACAAAGGAAGTATACTAATATAAACTTTTTAAGAAGAAATGATTAAATATAACAATAAAATATTTGTGTGTGTTAGGTAAGTTCATTATGTGGAAAGAGATTGTTTCATATGGTAGTACTTGTAATGCATTTCTTCTCCTACAAAATATGAAAAAAGGGAAAAAAGGATATGAAAAATTCATTGGTGGGTTGATTTCATCAGAAGTTTGGTGATGGAGATCGGCCCTAATTAGAGTTAGGTCAACAATTCTAACCATAATTAGGGCCTCAAAATGTGAAAATGTGGCTTAAACGACATGACTGACGATTCAAAAACGATGACATTATCAACACCATTACATTTCCTTCAGAGAATCAGCCGGACGATTAGTTATAGCCATGGGTCCGACCACCCAATTCGTCTGTACAAATCACACGCTCTCGATCGGCCGACCGTGCATTGTGAACACGACCCTGACTGTGTCCTCTACCTCCCTTATGGACTTGGACCCAACCACACGGGAGCTTTGAGGCCCAATACATGGACATTGGGCCCAACAAGCACCCAATTGGTCAAACAAGCGTCCAGTCGGCCCAATGAGTGATAAGATGATTTTAGTGCATATATTTTGATGAATTTAACTCTTGATTTTCTCTGTAATTTGCGTAATTAGTCTAAACAATTTGTTAATAATTGTTCTATTTTAGTTTAGATTACTACTCCTTGTTTGAACTTTATTTTGCAGGTTTTTAGACCTATTTGGAAGCTATTTTGAGATAAAAATGGACAAGGGGCAAATCCTAGTTGAAGTAAGGTAAAAATGGAGCAAATGGAAACAATAATATGCATTATAGCCTATCTTGCGGGCTACCCGTGAGAATTCTCACGGCCATGAGAAAGGCCAGCATAATATTATTGTTTTTTAATGATTTTTGGGAAAGGAGCCGACCCAGACTTTCTTTTACATACTTTTCTTTTAGAGCCGGGAAGTAATCTATAATAGAATAGAGTAGAGTGGGACTTTGTAATTTTCATCTTTTCTTCCATTATTTAATTAGGGTTTCATCATTGGAAGAACAACTTTGTAAGACAAAGATCGGAGATCGAGTTTTCACCGCAAAACGGAAGCTTCATCATTCAAATCGCTTATGAATTTTGTAATTCTAAATTATTATTTTACGTTCTTTAATTTCAGTATGAACTAATCACCTTTGTACTAAGATTAGATGAAACTTATCCATGAGTAATTAAAGTTTTGATTTTTATCATGTGTTTTGTGAATTTATATCGTTTTGAGTTGTGTGTTAGAGTTTAATGCTTCTGAATGATTGACCATTATTTAGATGATTAACTGTCACATAGTTCAAAGATTTCCAATCAAATATTTCATAAAATGTTTTCAACCACAAATCAAGCAATATTTTGTTCATGTATTTATTGACTACTAATATTCTATGAGAAACTTTTGATCATTTTATTTTTGTTTAGTAATTTTTTTAATTTTAAATTGATATTTGGAAAATTAACTATAATATTGGTTTCTCCTATTTTGTTGCTCTATTTTTTTCAAGTGCACAAAAAAAAAAAAAAAAAAAAAAGCCCATGGTCAGGCCCCCCGCCCTATGTTGGACATGGGTTTACATATCTAGACTAAAAAAAAAAAAGATCTTTTGAGTCTGACCCATTTTTGACCCAATCTGTTTTGACCTGGTCCAGTTAGGCCGAACCCGCTTGTTTGCCATGTCTATGCACATAGTATCATGTGTTATTCATATTTTCAAAGAGAGTTGTATGGGCCTAGTTATTATTTTTCAGATTACGTAGTTAACAACTGTAACATAATAAAATTTTCACATAATATAATTAAAATAATATTCTTTGTAATACTATATTTTTTAATGTTTTATTATATATCATTAGTTGTTGTGTTCGAAGTATTTTTTCTCAAAATGAATTGTTTTTTATTTTTTTTATAAGCCTTTGTGAATTAGTATAAAAAAGTTATCTGTATTAATGAAAGTCATAAACCACAATCTATTTCAAGTGAGAAAATATAATTTATTTTAAGTGAAAAAACACTTTCGTGTATAATATTATTACATACCGTATTCTTGGCTGCAACTCATAATATTTATCACAATAATTCGTAATTTTTTTTAATATTTCTTAAATTAATGATAATAATTATATAAGGTTATTAGTAATTGAATTGAAAAGAAACTATGTTGCATAGATTTTGTGTTGAATCGTAAATATTTACAAATTAGTGCATATATTAAGGATTATAGCAATTTATCATAATTAAAATAATAATAATTTTATATACATCATTATGATTTTTGAAAGAATATAATAATTCTAAATCCTTAAAACTCCATGATTAAGGGTTGCATTTTATTGGGTTCTACTGGACTGTCTTAATTTGTGTGAATTGAGGCTTTGCTGTTTGTTTGGGATTGTCTGGGTTGGGCCGGGTCATATTTGGGCTTTGTTTGTGTTTGTTAGTTAGAAGTTACTTGTTGGTTGTTCATAGTCCGTAGCCACGGCAATTTTGTCGCATTGTGCATGTCACGTACAAAAAGTGGGCCTATGTATGTTGGATCAAAATCTCAACTTAAATTAATTTATTTTTTGTTTTTTCGACAAAACAATGAATTCCTTATTGGTGGTAGGTGTTTTGGCAAGAGAGTTTTTAATTTTGCTTATGCTTATGCAGTCGAATCCAATGCCTTGTGCAGTTTTACTACTATTACCATTACTGTTATGTTTTGTTGTGGACCTTGTGGTCCAAAATAATTGCTTTTCCATTGGATATCTTGTCCCTCAAACCTGCAGATTCTTTCAACCTAAACTCGAGCAGCGGTTTGTAGCTAAGAAAATAAATCAATTGGATTTAAGCAAAGTTTCTGGAACCTACAAATAAGCTCTTAGTCCAACAGAGGGAAAATGTTTATTCGAGATCGTTCTGTTAAAAGTTTAATTCGAAATATTAACGAATAAAAAACAAATATATTTTAAAATTCGATAAATTATTTGAATTTTATCAAATTATTTTTTTGTATTGATGTTTAATGGTATTTGCTAAAAAACTTCAAATTACTCGAGTTCGATTCGTATTTAGTCTTGATTTGATAGTTAAACGAGATATACATAAATTTAATTTCAAGTTTGTTAAATATATGAGTAGAATCTGAGCACATCAATATTCAACTCGATTTGACTCGTTTACTTCCCTACTGCTCTTTCTGGATTGGTTGCGTTAATCCTTCGCCCACTGACTGAAAACAAAATACCTCACTTAAATATGAACGAATGTTTTTCATTGATTTTTTCGTTAAATTCACTATTGGATTTGATTACATCTATATGCTACCGTCACTTGTTGTGATAAATAACTTTTAATTGAAATAATTATTTTTCGTACTTTTTTCCTTAAAATGTAGGAGCTAAATTTATTATCATACGTACCGTGTTTTGTTTAATTGAAATTATTATTTTTCTTACTTCTAATTATTTCTTACTTTTTTTCCCTAAAATGTATGAGCTAAATTTATCCTCGTACCATGTACAATTTATTATGGCCAGTCTCCTTTTATAAATTTGAAAGAATAATAAAATTTATTAAACTTTAAAAAGTAAAAGGCATATAAATTTGGTCTCATATAATTTATATAAGGTCAATTTAAATTATTTAATGAATAATTTAACCATACAGATGTTAAGAACATTCAAAAAAATTAGATTATCAAAATTTTTATTCAATTTAAAGTTATGAAATATCATTATTATAATAATATAAAATAAATTTAAAATAATCAAATATAAGCTTTTAAAATATACTTACTGTACATTATTATAATAATGATGCTCCATAACTCCAAATTAAATAAAAAAAATTGTAATTTGATTTTTTTAAATGCTCTTAACATTCACACTGTTAAATTATTTAACAAAAACCAAAACAAGTCATATTAAAAATAATTTTATATAAATTATATGAGATCAAACTTATATACCTTTTATTCAATTTAAAAAATGGTCAAGTTGATCACAAAAATCAATGGAAGACACTATCATCTTGAGACATAGCAACACAGTTACGGTTGTCCGATGGTCGTCTATTCAAATGTAAAAGCAAAACATGTGGCATTTCCTTACATTTAAGGTAAACATTCTTATATTCGGTTATTTAGAAATTACGAGGATGTAAAACAAATAAATATCAAGACCAGTTCCAGTATTACACATCCTGAGCCTTAGGAAGGATTATCTAGTAATTTAAACAACTCTCAGGCTGATTAAACCTGATACTAACCAAGCTTTTGTATTAAGAAGAAAAAGAATCATCCCAACTACAATATGCAGCACAAAGTAGACCACCCATGTATACGGAACAGTAGTCTAACTGAAAATAACTTCAGTACTCCGTTTCAAGCACACCATCAATCAGACCAAATTCCATAGCCTGCAGAAAGGTGATAAAACCAATATGTTTCAGGCGGATTGCTCATGACGTGTTAAATACCATGTAAGCATAATCTACAAATTAAATAAATAATAATAAGAAGAAGAAGAATAAGAAGAAGAAATTTATAGAGTTGCTACTTGCAGCGTATTAAGCGAACTGTCATAGCTCATTTTGAATATTCCCCAAGCAAGCTATATCCAATGGTTCTCCTCAGATATTCAACTCAACGAATGAGCTTATCACGCTGTCGTGTGAGTGAGTTTGAAGTATTGTTTCTCCCTCAATTCCGCAAAAAGAGTATCATTTGAATACTAGTATATGTTTTAATTTCATGATTATCCCTAATATAATAAATGTTTGGTTTGGTCATCAATCAAAATGGAAGACTTTCTCCGAAACAAAGTGGAACAAAAAATTTGAGAAATGGGACTCATTTCATGGCAAAAAGGAATTACCCTCTTTTTTTTTTGGTGGGTTTGTTTTGGAGTAGTTGTGATTTCATTAATAATATGCCATCTCTAATAAGCATCGACACTGAATCACCTTCACCTCTAAAATCACATGGATATATGAAAGGATTAGTAATATAATTACCTCAGAAACAGATAGAAAGCGGTCCCTCTCGGTGTATTGTTGTACTTTCTCAAGTGGTTGGCCAGTGAATGCAGCATACATCTTGTCTATTTTCTGTACCAACAAATAATTTGAAAAGAAATGTAAACCAAAGAAATTTGTGTTAGAAAATTAGATTTTTTTTTCTTTTTTGCAAATTAAGAAAAAGAGACTTACATGGCGTGATTGGACTGCTTCATTCACTTGTCGCCTCACATCCTCCACATGACCCTACACCACAGGCAAAATCAGACATAAACCTTTTGAAGTTTAACCCATCTTATCATGTTCTGATATTCTATTCCACCATAACAACTTTTTACTCTATTCGTCTTTGAAAAGTGCTATATAGTTCCAACCAACACAGTGTTAATGAGTTATAGAATGCCATTTTTATAAATTCAATTTGCCATGTGAACTTCCTATATGTTTATGCATGTGTTTCTTAGTCATATTTATATAGTACACATAATGTCAGTATACATAATGAATTTTTTATAGCAAAAGATAAATATAGTATAAGGAACAACAAGTCACTTGCTGTAAAGTGAGGTACATGAGGTTCTAAGAAGATCGGGAAATACGCAAGCTAGTTGCGCAAAAGTTCATTACTTCAACAGCAGTGAAGTTCCATGATACTCCCTCCGTCCCAATTTACTTGTCCTAATTGAAAAATGCACGTCCATTAAGAAAAACAATGTATTCTCTAAAATACCCTTCTTATATTTCTTATATTACTCCCTCCGTCTTATATTAAACAACCACTTTTCAAATTACACAAAGTTTAAGGAAAAAAAAAGTTCTTCCTGATATACCCCTCATTAACTTAATATCTCCAAGTCATTCTCTCTCTACACTTAATTATATTTCAAATTCCAAGACAAACACGCAATAGTTTCTCTCCCTTTGAAATTGTTATGGAAACCCCACTTTCTTAATTAAAAGTTCAAATTACATGTACCCACACAACAAACTATTTTCAAGATGGTTTCTCTTTCTAATAAATAAATAAATAGAGGACAAAAATCAATTAAATTATAGAGAGGGTATATTTGGAAAAAAATGAACAAAAATAGTACAAATTTAGTATATTTGGAAAAAAATGAACAAAAATAGTACAAATTTAGAAATGGACAGTTAATTTGAGACAAACAGAAATAGAAAAGTGGGCTTTTAATATGAGATGGAGGGAGCATTAAAGAGAGAACCAATGAAAAAAATTGGTTATATGTAATGGAAAGAGAGAAAGTTCGATGAGAGTAATGAATTTCATTTTTTTTTTCAATGAGTTATAGTTTCAATGGAAAGAGTTCACTAATTAAATATGAGTAGGGTTGGAAAAAATTGATAAAAAATAGTACATTAAAGGAAAGTGACAAATAAATGGGACAAACCAAAATGAAAACAAAGACAAATAAAATGGGACGGAGGGAGTATTATTATTCAATTTGTGTCACAACTTTTATATGGCCATTGGATGAAAGTTTCAGAGTTTCAGGATTGAACAATATGTGCAGATTTTATTTTTATTTTTTTTGCGGGGGGGTTTGGGGTGTGGTCAGATCTCCATGCAAGCAGTATCATCCTTTCCAATTAGTGAATAAATTTTTTTTAAGACAAAACAAGAAATTTTATTAGAAAGATTAAAAAGAAGTGCTAAAAAGAATTAGTTTCTTTTTATCTTACGAACTCAATGCAGATTACTCCGCAAGCCTAGAAATTCATTTCGGACAATTGAAACTTCTCAGAGACATTTCTTTTTAAGAACCCAAATGATAAACTAGAGATTTCATAGTAGGTACATAAAATGTTTATCGGGTAGGGACAAGGAACTCATAGTAGGTAGCATAACGAGGAAACACAAAGATTTAAATTTTGGTAGCTCCCTTCTGTTTTGGGAGCTCATTCTATCCTAACCATTTATCACTCTATTCAATGAGTATAACATCTCTAGTCAGTGGTTATAAGGAGAAGTAAAACATCTGTTATATCCCTTGTAAAAGTATGTGTAAATCAAGCCAATTCACCATTTTTTTATTCTGTGATACTTTTTATGGAACAGAGGGAGTATTAAGTCCGAAGTCATTTTGTTTCAATTGCATACATGAAGGATAAAAAGGCCTACTAAGCATACGATTTATTATTCAGAAGAACAGGAAAAAAAAAAGAAGCTATAGTATAAAGTAAAGGTCAAGTTCATACCCCGCATCCACTTTGAGGTTGATGTATCATAATACGTGAATTGGGCATAGAGTACCGCATGCCCTTTTCTCCACCAGCAAGAAGAAGTGCCCCTTGGCTTGCAGCCACTCCAAAACATACAGTGCCAACCTTAGGCTTTATCTGACAAGTAAATGCTAAAGGGTTCAAAAGAATTATATTACTTCGATAGACATGCAACGCAAAAACAAGAGGTACAACAAACTTGATGAACACAATCTTCACTCTTACCCAAGACATGCAATCATAAATTGCCAAGACAGAGTAGGTGCTTCCACCTGGGCAGTTCAGATACACCTAAGTAAAATGAAAAGATACCTAAGTCATTACAGCAATAGTAATTCTTTTTCAATTAGCTTTCTGGACTTCGTATTTTGATTTGAAAAGTAAGGAATTGTTATTGGACAATTTAACCACACCAAAATATCTGCATCTTCATCAATTGTTGTCAGAGTCACAAGCTGTGATATAACTCTTTGAGCCACCTGTGCATTGATTGGTTGGCCGATAAAGATAATACGATTCCTGAGTAATACAGTAGATAGGTCCAAGGGTCCCCCAGGAGTTAGTACAGCTGGCATTACAGGCGGATTCCCCTTTCTGGATTCTATAGGACCCTTGCTATTGATAACAATAAATAAACAGAAGAAACAAATGTCATATAAGGGAAGAAGGAACATAATTCAGAGGATTTAAAGCTAAGAAAGTGACTAAAACTCTGATCTTTAATTTAAGTTACCAATAGCTCCACAACTGTAATCTATCTCAGAATTGGTCATGTATCAATCATGATCCCAATAGCTTGATCAATAGATACTGACACAATCAAAAAGCAGCGATATGTGTTTTAGCTATATAGATGCATGTACCTACATTTCTCTATGTGAGTGAAAAATTTATATTATTTGTTTCCAGATATTTCTACTGTTTCAGTTTCTTTTGTTTATTTGTTCATCTTTTTGGTTTCCTCCTTGCTTTTCTACTTTTACTCTTACAGATGGGATTCATATTCAGCCTACCCCATCTAATTTGGGTTACATGACCCTGTTGATAAAAGCTTCATACAGCATTCGTCAATAACTTATTTGTTGATAAGTAGCACTATATCAACAACTAACAAAATGGCACCAACATCTTAGCAAACAATACATCCATACAAATGTATAAAGCAGGAGTACAAAGTTATCAGAAATAAACCTTAGACTTGCAATAGCCAGAGATTCTTTTTCGTTAAGCTTCAACCCTAATCCATGTGATTTACTTGATAATCCTGGTGATTAATAAAAGCAAAATTAACCCAAAATATTTACCAACTTACAAAGTGAATGTAATGATAGAATAGAGAATTTTACACAAGCAATTTCCATAGCTAAATAATGACATCATTAACACTCAAAATAAGACATTATAAAATTAATAAAAAGACTAAAGCAAAATAAGAGTAAGCAGTAACCAGTCGTTGAGGAATCTCTGTAGGGGCTTGGAAAAGCAGAAACTATTGATTTCTTTGGATTACTGAAAAACAGAAAATAATTCATTTCAAAAAAGTAAATTCTGCACCAATCAACTTAATTAACAGACAAATTGCAATTAAAGAACAAATATATGTGGGTGTACCGATGAATAAATGGTGAAATAGAGAATGGTCTGTGCGGAGAAGACACAGAGAAAGGTGAAGACGCTGAGATGGCTGATGTTACCATTACGAAGTTCTAGAGAGAGAGAGACTGAGGAGATAGAAGGACCCGACCGGGTGGTTTGAAGTTTGGGAGATTGCTGGTTCGACCCGATTAATTGCTTGGATAGTGGAACTCCAAGGCCCAACAACCGGTATTGGCCCACTAGAATAGGAAGAAAATTTAACGATTTCGAAAATGCAGGCCCTTTCATATTATTTCAAAAAAAAAAAAAAAAAATTACTTAGTTTAAATTTTTTGGTTAAATTAATTTTTTAAATTAAATTTATTATTATTTCATAAATAAATAGGCTGTAAAATTATAATTATAAGAAACTTTGTCAAATGTACTATTGTGACACCCCCAAATCTGAGCATCCACATCTCGACTTGGGTTGCCAATTTATTATTAAATCCATGTCTTACAAATACACAAATCATAAGTGATATAGGCGAAAATACA
>JAUMHB010047538.1:1505-37705 GCA_032359685.1 Pittosporum tobira
AGGCCTGTAGTGGAGTGGACATTAATCTTAGGAGTACAATATATATATAGATAGATAGATAGATAGATAGATAGATATCCCATTAACGTAAATGGGGCGGGTGGGTGGATGCTGCACGATGCGGTAATAGAAAATTTTAATTTCATCTTGATCGTTGGTTGGATGGGCCTGCGCGCACGGCTAAATTATGCAAGTCTACTGGGTACCAATAATAACACACACACACACACACACACACACACACACACATATATATATATATATATATATATATACTCTAATAGTAAAATAATTAATCATTTTGTTTGACATTTTGTACTAATTTATTGGTAATAATTACCTGCACACGCATGTTGGATTATATATATATATATATATTCAAATTTAAATGAAAATAATATTTTATTCAACTCAACTTCTATTGTTCATATTTTAGTCTTGAAAATATTGCACATCCGTTACTATTAGGAACAGACATAGTTTTTTTCTACAACACACGTCTGCTATAGAAAAAAATATGTCCACTATTAGTAGTAGGAAATATGATAAATACTGAACATTAAGATTTACACTTAAATGGTGTTAGATTATATGAAACAGTGTTTCTGTCCTCATTTGTCCCTCGATGAGGCCCTCTCTCTCTCTATATATATATCTATATATATCTTTTTGCATTGCATCATAGTATATGATATGATGGAGTAGTAGTTATTATATACAGTATGATCATTTTTATGACCGACTTTTCTCATCAATAACGCACCAATTAATGATCCAATTACATTGCATGGATTGTCAATTAAACTAGTAATTTTTATTCTGAAAGTCAGATGTTGGAGCTATTGGAAGTTAAAATTCATGTGTATATTTTTCGATTCCAATAAATATAATAATAATTTAAATATAATTATAATGTATTTTCTCTTCGACCCATAAAATATACCACTTTAAGTTGAAAGTTAGAGCATTTATGATTTACATTTTTATTTATTTGACGTTTCCATTTCCAAAGGAGATTTAAAGTGTACTCTTCTATTTTATCCTCTGCATTAAATTAAATACTATAAGAAACTGAGTTGTTTTCAATTAAAACAAACATTGGTAACATTAATATTTAATATTTTTTCAATTTTATATTAATAATCGTTTTAACTTAATGTAAAATTATGGACTAAAATCGATAATAAATAATACTATTTAAATCCATTTGTATCATTTATTAAAAATTCTGAATAAAAAAGAAAAAGAAGTTAGAGAATTAAAATTCAGTGAAAAGATGAGAGAGTTTAAGTGTAATATATATAGGAAAAGATCTATTATGTTCTCTTAGAAAATTACAAATAATAATTATTTTAAAACAAATTAATTCTCATAAAAGATTATTATTTTGAAATAGAGGCAGTGAATTTTTGATCAATTGCATGGAATGACAATAATAATCTTTCATTTATGTGTCTATGTTCCAAACACCAATTATATTAAAATAAATCCTTTTATATATGTTTACCGTTAAAATATATACATATAAAGATTGTCTAACTAAGTTATGACATGATAATTAATGTAATGTTTAATTTTAAAAGATCGTATAATTATATATTAATAATAATAAAATTAAAAAAAATAAATCCTTTCCATAAAACAAAAAAACAGAGAAAAATGAGACTCTCCTGGTAAAGAAAGAGAATAATAATATCTGCTTTGGTGATGCCTCTGTCGGCAGAACCCCCAAGGCATTCTCCACCGACCATTCATCATCATCTTCAATCAATTAGATTAATTTGACGTGTAATCTGACACCAACCGCACTTTTGTCATTTTCAAAATTGATTTCTTATTACTATTTACGGAGTAGAATTTCAAGGAATATACTATAAATATAATATACTCCTAATTCTTAATACAGTGTATGTATAGAGACGTTCGAACTTGGAAGGGATACCTTGCTTTACTTGGTCGTTTGGATGAAGTTTATAAGAAAAAAATTATAGGGTCATTTTATGTAGTCTGTATAACTTAGTTCATATTTTCTTCATTTTAATATATATGTAAAAATAGTTTATATTTTCTCCTTTTTAATATTATATGTAAAATATGCAATGTAAGTCATTTTTTTGATGCACGATTGAGTAATATATCATCAAGAATAAGCATTTGTACACATATTTAAGGCCAGGCACCAAGTGCTAAAAGATTTGGTTTATGGAATCATAACATGGAAGCACTAGAAATCTTCCTATAAATAGGCACGATTCTTTTCCAACCCCATGCATGTGCCCAAAAAGTATAAATTGTAGGGCTTCAAATGTTGGGTATTACATTTATTCCACCAACCATGCACGCCAACCCCTTTCCATAAGATCACCACTCCTACACGGTTACACCTATTCTATCTCGTCTTTGTCTAGCCGGGTGATCGCTAATCAAGTTCAATTCTCTCAAAGGTAGGGGATGTAAGTGTGTGTGTGTGTGTGTGTGTGTGTGTATATATGTATAGGATCTGGTTCAGAGTCGATGATGGTTTTAAATTCCTACATAACCAATCCATCTAGACCTCTATGGTTTGATTCGGAGCAGATGATGGCTCTGAACTCCTAGAAAAACCAATACATCTAGACTGCCCATCCCTTAAAGCTTAGCTGTTTCGGAAAAACAACACAATTGTAAAAAGAAACTCGATTGTTGTCAAAAATTTTGTTAGTTGCCTCTAATTATTTTTGTAGCAACAACATAATTTTTGTGCTGCAACTGCGAAAAAATTATGTGACAACCAAAAAATTGTCTTTATGGCTCTCGAGGAGAAGGTGATAACTAATAATCATTTTATGGCCCTTAAATCTTGTTGTTGGATGATTTAAATTTGTTAGCATTTTTAAACCTTGAAGCCAACGTCGGCTCTGGACCAATTTTCTCTCTCTCTCTCTCTCTCTCTCTCTATATATATATATATTAGTTTAATATTGAATTTATTTTAAAATTAGTTTAGTACAATAATCGAATTAGTAGTTGATATAATTATATTTGAATAACTAATTTCTTGTGCAATTAAAAGAATGAATTAGCGCGCTCGCTCACATGCATATGATAATATTAGAGATGCTGAAGCGAATAAGAGAGGCAGTAGCGTTATTTTTGTTAGCCGTATTACCCAGGGCAGCAGTACTTAGCACATGGCCATACATGCTAGCGCCGGATGAGGGCACTGTACCTGCAGCAGCCAGTAGCTATTGCTATTGCTTGAGTTGGAGACTGGCGGTGGAGGTTAACAACATACGCGCTTGGCGCACAGTTCCTACCCAGTGCCTGCGCCATATTGAGGCATACATGACTGGGGGACAGTACGAGCGTGACCTTAACTTGGTGGTCGACCAAATAATCGATTACATAAATGGAATTGTTCTCTTTAACGATGGATACGATGCTTGGATTCTAGACGTCGATGACACCTGTATTTCTAATATCTTCTACTACAAAATCAAACGATACGGGTATGTAAAAATTTAATAATTTCCTTAAAATATAGTAAAAAAAAAATTTATATTATTAAATTTCGACAGCAGACAGGTGTTCATATTCTAATTTTATTTGTTTAATTATCAAGAAAAAAATGTTTTAAATATCCTTCATCTTGTTTGGCTATGAATTGTTACGTAATTCAATTTTTTTTTTCTCTCGATCCAATGTTGCTTGTGTAAATAAATAAATATAGGTGTGAGCCATATGATCCCCAAGGTTTTAAGATATGGGCATTGAGAGCAGGTTGCTCAGCAATTCCAGCAGTTTTAAGATTGTTCAAAAAGTTGATTGAAAGTGGATTCAAGGTCATCCTTATAACCGGTAGAGATGAAAAAACACTTTCACAAGCCACAGCTGATAATTTGCATAATCAAGGATTCATTGGTTACGAGCGCTTGATTTTAAGGTACAATATATCATTCTAATCTTTTTTTCTTAAAGAGATTATATGTATAGTGAATTGAAGCATATATATATATGGGTGCAATACCTCCCCAGAGGGCTTAGCACATTATGGCCACTAGATCTCCAGGCGAGATCGCATGACTGATAATTATCACGCCGGTTTTTCTCTTGTGTAAAAGGATGTGCACCTTTACAATTGACGAATAAGCTTTTGATTTTATACTTATTTAAATGTTTACTAATATTGTGAGACGAATAGGTAAGAGTATTTTCGATAAATTACTTGTGTCACAATGGTTCTATAAAATATTAAATTTTTTTTTTTGTGCAAAAATTAATTTATTTGACTTTAGTCATAATCACAGTCATGCGAGATTACTTTGAATGAGTTATAGTGCTGACGAATTGTGATCATTTTCTACTTTCTAATAAAATCACACACGCGTATAATAATAATAACAACAACAATAATTTGACATCGTATTCTCCATATACGTTAGTACTCATTTTGTTTTTCGAAAAATATATTATTTTTAAATTTTTAAGGATCAATTTGTAAAATTTTATAATTCAAAATAGATGTAATTCATCATTTTAATTATGATTAAAAATAACAAATGTTTTAATGAGTACAATCATATAGGTATTTTACATGCAATGTTGAAATTTGTATTAATTAAAATTTAATTATTTTTTTTTACTAATTTGGATTTAAGGTTTGAATTAATTAAGGATTTGGGAAAGAATCTGTCTTTGTTTCTGAACGAATGAAAGAAATATACATACAATTCGGATTTAGGAGTATAATTAACTAAAAATATGTTATGATGATCAGGGGAGAGGCGAACAAGGGACAAAGCGGGGTGGTGTACAAGTCAGAGAAGAGAAAGGAATTAGTGGTGGAAGAAGGATACAGAATATGGGGGAATGTGGGGGACCAGTGGAGTGATCTGCAAGGGGACTTCGTCGGCAACCGAACTTTTAAACTTCCTAATCCCATGTACTTTGTTCCTTAATTAATCTAATTACTAACTACTTAGTTCGTATACTTTTGATATGCTCGATCATATGTACGTGCCGTGCAACCACCCAGCTGGCCGGCCTAATTGATCAAGAGTTCCTCTCAATAAATTCCTTGTTCAAATAAAGAAAAATTAATACTATTCTTCTGCCTCGATCAATTAATATATGAAAAATAATGCAGATAATTATGATCGAGCATAATTTTTTAATTTTTTTTATAATAATTAATAATAGAAATATTTATTAAATCACAACGACATTGTTTATATGAAACGGGCTGGCTCTTTCAAAAAGTTTATAATCGAGGAACATCTCATCTCATCTCATCTCATCTCTTCTCTTCTCTTCTCTTCTCTTGATAAGAAGATACATTTTATACAAGGATGACATTTAAATGAGTAGTACGGTAGAACAATTTGACAAGGTACATGATTTGATGTTGTTCTGAGTCTGTATGTATGGATAAAGATTTGAACAATCCCATCGATTATGATTGTTGAGCCAAATCTGTTGAACATTACTTCATTTCGGTGGAGCCAAAGCAACTAAAAAGCAAGCACCTGAGCCAAATGGATGACCAACCAATACCTACTTAGAAATATGCCACATTACTATTGTGTGGTAACGGAAAATACAAAATTGATTGAACCAGCCTCTTACAGAATGCAAATTGATCAGACAACCCTTAAAAATATGATCAATAAATTTATGAACATGTTTCAGCTTGGCTTGATTGATTAGACAGATTTGAACCGACTTTTTTAACCAAAAAATTGAAGTAAAAATAATATTAAATCATTTGGAATTAAGTCGAAACGTTAACTTAAGTATTCTTGATTAAACTAACTTGTAAAGATATACAGTACTTAACAATGTTTTGTAAGGCTAATTTGAAAATTTGACATAATGAATTTGATCAAATTAATTACTCGACACAAGAAGAACAATGAAAACTAGGAATATTTATCGAACCTAAATAAAGAATTGTCTAAGTGTGGCAAAACAAATTTTACGAAGGTAGTAAAACATGCAAGTTATTGATTTTCTTGTCTCTATGAATAGAATAATGTTACATTCCCTAATTACAATTGTATGTTCATTAGTTAGTATTAAATACTAATTTTTTTTCCAAAAAGGATGAGTTTATATATTATTTTTTATTATCATAAAATAAATTAGTAGAGCTACTATTTTTACTATATGATTATTCATTTATTTTTTATTTATGTCACATCAATATTTTCTTTCACTTGTTTTAAATTTATGTGGTCCTCTATAAGGCTAATATTGTATTGAATATATATATATTCTCTTAAAAAATGACTTTTCATTTTTTCTCATTTTTTTTAGTTTTAAAAAAATAAAATATGTAATAACAAGGACTTACAGTAAACATAATTAAATTTTATATGAGTTACTTTTACTCTGTCCATATTTATCGTCACACATGAGCGAAAAAGATAAATCATTATTGTTATAAAGAATTACACTTGTATCTCAAACATCAAATGAATTTATATCATCATTAAAAAATTTAATTTCTGCTAATTAATTAATAAATTGGAAATATGATTGTATAATAATTATCATAATATCTCAAAAATCAAATGACCATTATATTAAAATCAAATTGAAAAATGTTTGTAAATTAATTTAAGAAGGAATACAATTTACTCTTTTATTTTGGAAATAGGCGGTATCATTAATCCAGTGGGGAAGAGTGAGCTCCAGCCTCCAGTTTAATTTATCTTCACAGCAGCGAAATGCAACCGTTCAACGTGGTCGTTTCACCTTCAATCCGGTTAGTTCGTCGTATAATCAACCTATCTATACAAAATTAGGGTTCTCGGAAGCTCAACTTGATGTTTGATTTTCATTCCTTTGCCCTTTTCGATGTTACAGGTGCCCTCTAATTTTTCGCGCTTGTTGTCGCCGTGAAACGTGGGACCCCTTACAGTTTCCTTACAATCTCAACCTTACCCTTGGGAAAGGTCCGTGCCCTAATCTTGTTTGTGGATGGGGGTTTATTTTATTTTGTTGATTAGAAATTAGAAGCAAAGCCAAAAGGTTTGCCTTTCAATTAATCATTACTTCAGCCGGTTAGAATGTGAGCTCCTGAACAATGGGCGTTGCTAATTTATAACTACAGTCTGTTTTAGCAACTTAGTAAGATCAGATTATATATTATTGTCTAGAGTAGACCTACCTTAGTATTCATCAGAGAAAAAAAAAATTCGAAAATGAGGCAAGACTCTATTTTTTCTGACAGACAGGTATTTCTCAATTTTATGTTAGAACATAGAGATCTGTTGTTCAGAAAGAATTAAAGAAATTAGTAAGGTTTTATTGGTTTCAACAATTACATTATTGTGACAATTGTTCTGAATTGAAGCCATGATCATCTTCATCATCTTTACAGGAAGCAAGAAGCTTAAGGTTTCTCATTTAAAGGCTGGCTTTTGGGAATCGATCAGATCTGGGTAACTCAAGTTATCTAATGTTGTTAGGAAAATTAGAGACACGCATAAGCATAGCCATTCTGCGAAAAAATTGAATTGGATTGTTCCATTTGCTTTATGACATCGTATTTTGTTTCGCCAGCATCTTAGGGGAACTCAAGTTCTTTCCTAGTTTAATGTTGTGGTTAATTAGGTTGTATTCTCTTTTGCCAATCATTTTATCATCCGAATTTAGGTTTTTCATGCATGCTGTCGATGCATATGTGCAAGTGTTTTTATGAGTATTGAAAAAATTAAGTACTTGTTTGCTATGCAATAGCACACTGATTTGTTTAATCTTTTTTTAATTTTTAATTTAATTTTATTTTTTAATACTGGAAGTCGTGTAGGTTTGTACGACATTTAAACCTTCTTCTGCTGTTCATTAAGCTAGCAATCTTTCATGTCGTCTAGCTTTCAATACACATCACTGAGCTTTCAATACTCGTCTACCTATTCTAGCCTATAGGTGCGCTTATTTATTCCACTTAATTTCTGGATATAAACTTCTTGGGCCTGACAAAAATTTATTGAGTCCTTAGATGTGAAAATGCATTTGAACATTGTTGAAGTAGGTAGGAACCTTTCATGCCTCTAATGTTTTTCCTACGATATTGAGCAATTTCAAGAAGGTTTAAATGAAATAAAACACCTAAATTGTTCTATTTTCTTGTCATTATTTTTTCATTTTTGGCACATGCTCAAATCTTGTTGACATGAGTCAGCGTGACTAATCTGTGTTGGCTACTTAGTGACTTAAGGCCCTGTTTGTCACTGCTTATTTAATCAGCTTATAGCATGTTTTCCAAAATAAATTATCTAAGAAATGTCTGTTTTAGCTTATTTTAAAAAAGTTATCGGTTGAGAATACAATATTTTCGGCTTATTTGAAAAAGCTGGTCAATAAGTATTTCTTTTTTACAACTTATAGACTATTTAAGCTAACAAATAAGCTTTAAGCTATTTTGAAATATGCTGCGACAAACAGGACCTTGATTCTATCTAACGATTTCATGCGTGTGAGATCGTACAATGTTACACATCTATATGCTGAACAGTAAGGTTTATAAAATTAGAAGATAATTCTATAAATGCTTATTATATAGTATTGTGGATACACACACACACTCTCTCTCTCTCTCTCTCTCTCTCTCTTCTCAGTTGATATGCTACGTCATCCAGCAAATAATTTGGTTCTCTACCTGCCATAATGCTATGATGCACTAGCACCGTGCAAATGCATGGCTGTGATTCCAACTGCCTGAACTTGTGAGTTATTGCAGGATTATGAAGAACAATACAACAGAGGTTATTGACCCACCCTCTGATGTCCAGGAAGAGGAAGAACCACTTCCCGAGGAATTTGTTCTAGTTGAAAAGACCCAACCAGATGGTACTATTGAACAAATTATATTTTCTTCAGGTGGAGATGTTGACGTTTATGATCTCCAAACCTTATGCGATAAGGTGATTGCAATTTAACACAGCATTCCTTGCATAGTTGCATGAAACCTTGCTTGCTTGATTTTTTTTTTTTTTAAATGCATGTGCATAAACGTGTCAGTAGGACACATATGCTGCCGTTACCATCTACTATTATTCCTTTCCGATTATAAATTTCAGTTCATATATTGTATTTGTGTTAAGATACTTTATGAACTAGCAGCTTTATTGAGTTATAAAAATTGTTTACAACATGGTTCTAATAGGTCGGATGGCCTCGGAGACCACTATCAAAACTAGCTGCAGCTCTGAAAAACAGCTACATGGTGGCCACGCTGCATTCCACAGCGATATCAGCCGGTACAGGTACTTAGCATAAATTATTATTTTTATTTTTTAAAACTGCATAAATTATTTGTAGAATTTGTTCACTATATGTATTTGGTTTCTTAAACCTATTCCACATACTTACTCGTGTTCTCTAAAACCGTTTGCAACTAAATAGTACTGTTTCTTTTTTAAATAAATGATGATTATCTTAGTGTACTTGGAAGAGTTGCTTGGCAGAAGGAAATAACAATAGGAAGCTCATCGGCTTGGCTCGTGCTACGTCTGATCATGCCTTCAATGCAACCATTTGGGATGTTCTTGTTGATCCACAGTATCAGGTTTATTTTGTTCTACACTGCCAGTTGTGCATCTATCACACGTGCACACACACTCATATATGTACATGTACATGACTTCTCAATTAGTACTCCCTCTGTCCTAATTTTTTGAGTGTTTGTGGCACAGAGTTTAAGATGCTTCAAAAACACATTTTTGTATTATATTTTTAAAATATTTTATATAATCTATTTGTATGTTATACTTTCCAATATATTTAGTAAATATAATATATAACTATGTTTTTAGAGTGTCTAAGCCCTTAAACACGTGCCGAATATTGTCAAAAAATTAGGACATTTAAATTAGGATGGAGGGAGTACAATTTATTCTTCTTTATTTTATATATATGTATTTATGTATGTATGCACATACAAGGTAGAATTGATTCTGTTTAGCCTGTTAAGTTGTTATACATACATTCAGGGCCAAGGTCTTGGCAAGGCTCTCATTGAGAAGATTATAAGGGCTCTTCTGCAAAGGGACATTGGGAATATTACACTATTTGCAGATAGTCAAGGTATATTGATTTATTTTCTGATCTGGGTTCAGTCCAGAAAATTGACTTATCTAAGCTATCAAGAATTCGGATTATATAGTTGAAAATAACATTTATAACAGTTTTTACTGTCATGACATCATATTTTCTTTAGTCTACTACTAGTCTTCTAGCATTAAAACTCATACAAACTTCCTTTCAACTTCCTTTTAATAATGGAAGGACGGTAAAAGCTTCCTTTTCGCTTTGACCTTTTAGTGTCAATATTGATATTGAATTTGAAGCACTAGGATTAACTTAGTTTATCGTATTTTTTATTGTAGTTGTGGAATTCTATCGAAATTTAGGTTTTGAACCCGACCCGGAGGGCATCAAAGGTATGTTCTGGTACCCAAGATTTTAGTTTCTCTGCGATGTTGAGCAACACTGTTACTACCGGTACAAGATAGGCTCATGCTGCAAGAGTATAAATGCTGTGCCACACAGATAGCGGATGTATGTTTGTTAATGTTACGTGCAGAGTTTACGTAAATTTATTCACTAACGGTCCTACTATGGTGTACGTAAACGAGTTCTTGGAGCTGTTTTTCACCCAAGTATTTAATTTGTAATAATATCTTTGAACAAGTAGTATATGACTTTCCCATATGTTTCTTATGTGCACAAGAATGAATAATTTTGCATGGACCTGGGACCCTGGTGTTCTTCTTTATGGCAACATCCCTTTGGTGTACTCTGTTACATTATTTTTTGTATGAGATGTAATAATACTCGTATTAGTAACAGTGAGTTGTTTCCTTTCAAATTTTATTTTCCGAGGTATTGGTGTATGATTTTTTATTGTTTGGTTAATGATATCAAATTTTCTAGTTCAGGTTGGTATATGATCATCGAGCAGTGATAATAAAAGTATAACAGCCGAGTTGAATGTCCATCTTCGGTGCAGTACAATGGGTATGCATTTGAAGGCTATAATATTAAATATTAAATTTCACATGCATGTTCCTATAATATTAATTTCGCTTTAATTTTTGCAAAACATGTATTATAAGGCAATATGCTAATTTTTCAACTAAGTTTTACATTCAACAATAATTTTATTTTATATTTTTTTATTAAATATTATAAAATATATTTGTAAAACATGATAAATATTCTTGTAATAACTGTCTCTGTCATGGGTCACCTGCGAACAACATAATTGCTCTAATTGTTAAAAGGGCAGCGGGAACAAAAAATATATATATATGTTACAGCGACGAGCTGCGTGCGACCAGGGGGCTGTGGCAACTGGCAACTGGATTTTTAAATTGTTCATATATATAATATATAATTTTTTTATTAATATATTATAATTAATTTAAGTGTTGTAAATAAATTAAATAGTCTCTTAATCTCTAATATTTTCTCTCTAAATTCAAAAATATTCTCATATAGGGTATATAAATTTTTTATCATCTCTTTTATTTTTAGCTTAATTGTCATCTATGAGTTAAATAAAAATTAGACAATATCAAAATATCTTTTTTTTTTTTTTATCAATAATTATTCATCTTTCTAACAATATTTACTTATATAATTTGATTAGCTTATTTAAAATTAATTATATTAATTATTTATTTAATAACATTTTAATACCCCTTTCATCCCAAAAAGAATTACTAAAGTCTGTAAATTAAGTAAAATTACTTTTAATAAGAGAGAAATATTTTGAGTCATAAAAAAACTTATAAAATTATTTTTCTTTAAACATACATTACATATTTTTATTAATATATGTGCCTAGGGCTGCACAAATATTCGGCCGAGTCAAACCAATCGACCGAACTGTTATCAACTGAACCGTTAAATAAGCCGAACCGATTAAACCGATCAAATTTGGATGTGGGAATCTGTATAATTGAAACAAATGGTCGATTACGGTTATTGACATTTTTCAACCGAAAACCGACCAACCGATATATATATATATATATATATATATATAATTTAAAATTATGAAAGTATATAATAAAAAAGTAAAAAGCAAATGACTAATTGACCATTTGACCTGCAAAATCTAATTAGCACTGCGGATTTGTTACTTTCATTGTCAAGTCGGCCTCCAGCCCTCCACTGTGAAGCAGTGAAGCACGAAGCAGTATATACCAAAAAAAGAGGCCCAACAAATATAATTGGAAATCAATCGAAATGGTCAGAAAAAATAGGCCCAGCAGGCCCAATAAAATATGCCAGAAAATGGTTCAAACAAGATCGGTTATAACCGATTAACCGACTAAAAAATAATTGTAACTGATCAATCGATAACCGATGGATAGACTTGATTTTGACATAGTGTTCCCTACCTGATTCTTTTGGATCAATTGAATTTTTTAACAATAATTGAATGTAACAGACCGATGTAATCTTATCTTTGCCTACATAATTTATTTTGAGATAAAAAAAGTCGGGTCTCATTTTGTAAATAGAAGGAGTACAAAAAATTTTGCATTGCCCCGCTACCTAAATATCATAACTTCGTCCCTGTATGTAATAACCACGCACTTCGGGCGTGAAACTCATTATAATTATTTAATTTGTAAAAATAATTTTAAAAATAAATATACAAGTAGATAATTTAATGGTTTAATAATTTATATTTTTTAGACTAAAATTATGTCATTCTTTTGATTTAGCTCATATATTAATGAATATTATAAACTATATAAAAAAATACTATAAATTATAATATTTTCTTTTTCTAAACTTAGTATAATATCTTAAATTTGTTTGTAGTAATTTTTTTTTTGATGATTTCAAAATAAACGTTGTAAGTTACATATAAAATACTACTATTTTAAAATTTTAAAATTTTGAAAATTTATATTATAATTTAAATTTTAACATTTTAAAAACTTAATTGAATAAAGCTCAAAGTATTTATAATTTTGGGATAGAGAAAATAATAGATCGTATTATAGCAAGAATAATTGGTTAAAAAAAAGAACCATAGCGAGAAAAAAAAGGGACACTTGTCTCTAAACTTATTTTATTTTAATTGATATAAAAATAAATGTTGTAAACCACATATAAATTTGATGTCAAAAATATTTTTGAGATTGATAAAATAATAAATACTCCACCCGTCTCAAAATGAATGAGTTTAGATACTCTTTTTGGGTTGAAAAATGAATAACTTGACTACATAAATATATAAAAGTATGTAGTGTATGTTTTAACAATTTTTTTATATGAATACTCTCATTTTTTGTGATTCAATATTTTTCTCTCTTTAAAAGTAATTTTTCTTAATTTAAGGATTTTGTGTGTTTTAGTCAATATTTTGGGAATCATAAATACTTCATCTGTCTAAAAAATAATGAGTTTAGGTACTCTTTTTTTGGTCAAAAAATAATAGCTTAGATACATAAATCTATAAAAATATGTAGTGTATATTTAAATAATATATATTTTATTTTTTAATGAATATTCACATTTTTGGTGACTCGATATTTTTCTATCTTTAAAAATAAATTTTCTTAATTTAAGAATTTTATGTGTTTTAATCAATATTTTAGGACAACAAAATATTATAGTAACAATAATATTTAGTTTGAACAAAAGACACAAAACTACAAAAAAAGAGAAAAAAACCACAAAATGACAAAAGAAAGGAGGCGTCCCTTCTGTCCCTTTCTCTTATTCAATTATAGAAGTAGGAAATGATAAATATTATATTCGTCTAAAAAAAATGACTTTATGTATTTTATTTTATTTTGTCTAAAATTGAATAATTTAAGTATATAGAACTATAAAAGTATGTGATATATGTTTAAATAAATTTTTTTATTGTAATACTCATATTTTTAGTGATTTAATATATTTTTCTATTTAAAAATATATTTTTTTATTTACGGACTTTATGTGTTTTAATTAATATTTTGAAAATGATAAATACTCCATCGGTCTCAAAAAAATTAGTTTAGGTACATTTTTTTTATCCAAAAATAAATAAATTAAGTACATAAATCTTTAAAAGTATACGACGTATGTTTAAAGATTTTTTTTTATAGAAATGCTCGTATTTTTGATGACTTAACATTTTTCTCTTTAAAATTAATTTTTTTAATTTATAGACTTTATATATTTTACCCAATATTTTTTAAAAAATAATAATATAATTTAAAAATATTTAATTTAAAAAAACACACAAAACTTTAAAAAAAACACAAAAAAAAAAAAGAGACGTCTCCCTTCCTCTTATTCTCTTTCATATAAGTATATAGATATAAAAAGTCAACATCTATATATTTGTAATAAATATAAATATAACTAATAGTGATAAGTAATTAGAAGAGAAATCAAACTTGTTCACGTGGTCTGATGTCCAAATCCCAAATACGTTTGGGCAATGTCCGTATATTTATAATAATACTGCTGTAATAAATAATAACGTAGACAAGGGACAAGAGCCGTTCATGATTTCTCAGACAAAAGAGACGACCATAAATAGCTTGTTTGGTTCCAATGATCAAAAATTAACAATTTTAAATTAATTTTTTTTTTATTAATTTAAATATAATAATATTATTATTTTATTTTAAAAAATTAATTAATTCAAAAAATTAATTAATTAATAAATAAATTATAATTTATTTTAAAATAAATTATGTCAAATAAACATTTATACATCATTGCAGTACATAAACAAGCACCAAATACTAGCATATCTCCTCCTCATCTCTCTCTGTATATTATATTATATGTATAAGTGACACAAGACACATGTATGCAAGTATAGTCGTATTAAAATAATCCATTAACTAAACCAACCATGACATATATAGTTTTTGTTTGGTCGTGATATTTAAATAATATAAATTTAAATGCAATAAAAAAATTATATTTAATAAATTAAATTTAAGTTTAAAAAATAAAATTTACAGTTTAAATATAATTTAAAAAATAAATAAATTTAAATTTAAGTTACAAATTGTAATTCGCTAAGATGAAAAGGCTCGTACCAAATAAATCCGTAGTGCTCATTTAGTAGTAACGTTTAGAGATTATTTAAAAAATTATACTCCATCCATCCTAAAAACAATAAAGCTGAGTATCATTTCTTTATCTAAACGTTGTTATTAAAGTATGTGACATATATTTAAAGAATTTTTTTATGAGAAAACTTAAATTTTTTATATCTCAAAATTTTTTTCTCTTATCAATTTTTTTTTCTTAATTTGAGAACTTTAAGGATTTTATTCATTATTTTTAAGATGAAAAAAATATTTAATAGGCTAAATTTAAATTTATGAATTAAATTAAACTTTAACAAAAATTTAAATTTAAATTTATACGGCAAACAAAGATAGACAACGATCCTGTAAAACGGCCCATAACGTCAGTTGAGGGAGTTAACGTTTTCTGAGAAATACTAAATACAGAGAGATGAATTTGGAGAGGGAGAGGGAGAGGGAGAGGGAGAGAGAGAGAGATATCTAGTGTTATTGATTGATTTATGAGATATTTTTATTTTATTGATTGATTTATGACGTTGATATTTTTATTTTATTTTTATTTTAAATAAAAATATCAACGTCATAAATCAATCACTAACATTAGACGTCTCTCTCACTGTCTCTCTCTCCTACAACTCTGTGGTGGTGTTTCGCACGCCTCCACTGCCACTTCACATAAGGATCTCCACTCATCGATACTACTGCTTTGCTTTCTACTCCTCCATGACGTCTACGTTGACTCACTCTTCTTCCTCTGCCTCCATGGACGACGAGTCCTGGATTTACTAATTTATTTATAAACTATAAAATATATATAATATTATTAATAATATTAATAATTCATAATTTTTTTTACAAAAAAATATGACGTAAATTTTATTTAATATTTTTTCTTTTTAATTTAAAAAAACTGGAATTGTGTATTTTTTTTTAATCATATAAACTCTTTTAACATTTTTCTTTTTATATTTACAATCAGATACATCTTTCATCATATTTTAAAGTCCACTTTTAAATTTTAATAATACTCATTGTCAAAAGTATTATTTTAACATTTATCTTAAATACCAGAAATGTTAATATAGCATTTATATTGATGAAATAAATAATAACAAGGATAAAGATAATATTTAATTTCACAAATGAACTGTAAAATAAATCAATACAAATAAAATATGTACATGCATATGATTTATTTTGTGTTATATATAACATACAAACATACAAAACATGCAAAATAATAATTTATTAAAAATAAAATAAAATAAAATAAATTGAAAAATTAATAACAACTAATTAAATTCTATGAACAACAAATCAATTAATAAGCCACTTTAAATCTATAGCAATTGAATAATTGGACTGTTTGATGAAATTTTTGAATAAATAAACTTAATTTGGACAATTTAAATTGAAAATTTTAAAAATATTTTAATTTTAGATCATTTTTAAGATGATTTAAATTATTTTTTTCTTAAATTTAATATATATATATATATATATATATTAAAATCCAGGGTGGTCGGGCCTTCTTCACCCTTAGTAGCGTCGTCCCTGTCTGCCTCTGCTTCTGGCTCGCCCTGCCCGACAGGTGATCGTTTTTCTACTTCTTTATCACTTGTCTTTGTTTTTTATATTTCTCCAACTCCTTGTTCCTTTTGAGCTCTACCATACCATACCGTATAGTATAATGTACTATACTATAATTTTTCTTAATTTTCTCTCTCTCTCTCTCTCTCTCTAACTAGTTTACTCATCACTTCCAAATAATGAATACCCATATCACATAATTATTTTTATTTTTATTTTTGTTGAAAGACTTTTCTGTTATGTTTCCAAAGTCTGTGGAAATTGAATTTTGTATTTCACTTTTGTGTTTGAAATGGGTATAAACTCAGCCACATGTTCAAGTAGAAAAGCATGCCTAAAATTATATCTTCTTTCCCCCTGCTTGAATTCGTCTTTAAAAATCCCAAGTGTTTTACTTTGAGATGTTTGAAGCTACTTCATTGTGGCATGACCACCTAAAATTATAATCTTTTGCAAATTTCAGAGTTAAGGATGGCACCAGGACTAGGAGGACTACGTTGTAAATATGTGTTTGCTGTGTCGTTTTGTTGGTTTCTGCTCTTTGCACTTGCTCAAGTCACTGATCCCTCCGAAGGTCAGCTCCTTTAATTTTTCTTTTTCTTTCTCTCATTTGGTAGTTTCTTTTATTAGTTGCTAGTTGGTACGCTTAATTTTGGGAAATCAGTGTTTGTTCCCTAATCCAATATATTCGTGATTGAAAATTATGCTTAATATTCTTTGTGTTCACTACTCTCCTGTGATTTTCTCTTGCAAACTTTCATTAGCACCCTGGTTAATTGCACTCATACGCGATTTAGAGATTTAATATGATTTATCAGTGAACTAAGGCGGCCAGTGTAATACTTCTGTCCCATATCGAAAGACTTGGGAGGAAGTATTTTTCTCCATGTAAGACGTAAGTCTACTACTAAATATACCACAACTTTTATCATAGACTTTTAAGTTGGGCCTACGTGAGCTAAATGTGTCTTGGAATAGCGTGACCTTCTTGGGACAGTGGACTGAGCTTGCTTTGGACTTAGGATGTTACATCCATACTCCATACACCCGATTGCCTTACTTTGATTTAACTTTTTCTTTGGTCCTATGATGGAAGGAAGAGGCTTTCTTTTTCCAGATTTATCCCCATCCCCGTATATCCCTCTCATATGATTTTCTTGCTTACTGTATACCTATTTAAATCTGTTAAATGGAAGACTGTTGTTGCCTAGCTTGAGTAGGAAGCTGGGATTTTATGAAGTATTTCCTTAGTAGGAGGCTTGTGAAACTGAACTAGTTATATATGATAACATGCAGTTTCTGCATTGGTGGCTGTCAAGAGAATGTTAACCGATCGCATGAAGTATCTTAACAATTGGAACAAAGGGGATCCATGTACATCAAACTGGACAGGAGTATTATGCTCCGCTACGATTGGATATAATGGTTACCTGCATGTTCAAGAACTGTATGTGATTCTTGACAACTTTGAATCCTTTATGACATCTTTTTTTAAATTTAAAAATAATCTTCATTAGGAATTAGTTGTTTTAGTTGTTTGATTTTTGTACATAACTGACATTGTCTGTTGTTATCTCTCCTTTTTGTAGTCAATTACTGAATATGAGTCTGTCTGGAAGTTTAGCTCCAGAGCTTGGTCAACTGTCTCATCTTCAAATATTGTGGGTCTTAACACATCTTTTCATGTTTTAGTGTTATATATAATATATCATTACTACACCATCTTCCGTTTGATGTGTGAGTGATGCTAGATCATGTTTCTTACGTTTTCTATTTCTTGTTCTTTATGGAAAGAGATTTCATGTGGAATGAATTAAGTGGCAGAATACCAAAGGAGATAGGAAACATTGCTTCTTTAAAACTCCTGTAAGTGCATGCTACCAAATTTTACTTTCAGAATTATTTGGAGATTTGTCCAAATTGTTTGTCTTCTTCTTTCTATACTTAAAGGAATGAATAATAAAAAGAAAGATTATAGGATCAATATCTCGATCAAAGAAAGATCATAATCACGATATGGATATTGATATTTTTCATCAGCTATTGTATCTTTAGTTTAATGCATATACAAATCTGCAGGCTCTTGAATGGAAACAAATTATCAGGTAACCTACCTGATGAGCTCGGTTATCTGTCAAATATGAAGAGGCTCCAAGTGGACGAGAATGAGATATCAGGACCAATCCCTAAATCATTTTCAAACTTAAGTAGCATTAAACATCTGTGAGTAAACCTTTAAGATAACGTTTCTTCAAACAAATCGGGACTTTAGTTCTTTGTTATTTATCAATGTGTGTGACACATGCAGCCACTTGAACAATAATTCAATCAGTGGTCAAATTCCGTCTGGTCTTTCCAACTTAGCCAATCTAATGCACCTGTGAGTTAATCAGTCTCTCTCTCCCTCTCATTCTCTCTCAGAGAAAACAACCAAATTGTACATTCTTATGTCCATCTGTTTCATAATGAAACTTGCTGTTTCTTAGCATTCTTTGCTTTTTAATTAATTCTGTTGTACAGGCTTGTGGACAATAATAATTTATCTGGTTATCTCCCACCAGAGTTTTCAACTATCCCAAATTTGACAATACTGTGAGTTGCTCCACTGCAGATAATCTGAATATATGCTGTGCTGCTGAATCAACTGCGTTAACATGTTTACGGGTTTATCTGAACCTTCATGCCTACATTTTGTTTATTCAGGCTGCTAATTATACCATTTTTCTTATGGGCTTGTGTCACCTATGGGAATTTATATGACCAACGGCTATCAAAAGCCTTTTTATGTCCTTTGTCCAGTTTCTACCTTCACAAAAAGCATTACAGATTTGGTGCATACACAAGTGCTTGCATAATTAAATGAACATGCCCTGAGTGGCTGTAGGTGTAATTATTTTAGATGGTTTCTGTTTTGGTCTTGCAGTCAACTTGATAACAACAATTTCAGCGGAGCTAAAATTCCTGCTGCATATGGAAATATGTTGAGATTAGTGAAATTGTAAGTGCTACACAAAACGTCTCAGCTCTAGTTCATTTTCTGTCTTTTGACTTTTCAGCATGGAAAAAATGTATATTGCTTTTGAGGCGCTTGCTTCATAAGTCTAAAACTAGAAATGTAAACAATGAATTCATGTCAGATTATAATCTAAAACTAGAAATGTATCTATGCTCGAATTTTGGAACACGGGAGTGCTTTTGAGACATGTTTTAGGTGTAGCTATGCTCACATTTCCCTTGAGATTGAGAGAGAGAGAGAGAGAGAGAGTGAGAATTAAAATCAATGAGTTCATTGTTCTTGAAAAGATGAATTGTGCTGATTCCTTTTATCCCAAATCTGGCAGAAGTCTTAGAAACTGCAGCCTGCAAGGAGCTGTACCTGATCTCAGTGGAATACCGACTCTTAGATATTTGTAAGTTTTGTTTGAAGACCAGCATTGTCTGAACTACCTTTTATAGTCGTCTTAACTTTTGAAGCATTTATTTTGTGGTTTTCTTTGGCTGGTTGCTCTGTTTCTTTTTCATCTGATCAGCAACTGGATTGCTGTTACAGAGATCTCAGCTGGAACCAGCTCACAGGATTCATACCATCAAATAAGCTTCCTGACAATATAACAACTATGTATGTACATGATTTTATATTTAATTATATATATGGGCGTGTGTGTGTGTGTGTGTGTGTGTGTGTGTGTGTGTGTGTGGGTGTTGTGGGGTGGTTTGTGTGTGTGTGTGGGGGGGGGAGGCACACTGATAGTAGTGGACGCGCACTATTCTCAACCGTTGCATTAAAATCTGAACGGTGGATATTAGGTTGGCTGAAACAGTGTTTCATTCCTATGTTGTACCTGAATGAGGCCCCTATAATTATTGTTGCTTTTCTTTTTTATATGTTTTAGGACACAAATGATGAATGCTAAGAAATTATGTATTGTCCATTACTGTCTTATGCAGAGATCTGTCATCTAACGTTCTTAATGGAACTATTCCAGGAAGTCTCTCAGAGCTCACCTCTCTCCAGATACTGTGAGGACCTTAATTCGCTGTTATATTTATTTCCTATCACACTATTGTTATGAAAAACTTTAAACATGACACTCTTGGACATTGTGGGAAGACGTTCTTGTGTAGACTTCAAAAGTATTCATAGTGATTCTTTAGCTTGATTGGAAATTCTACTGGACTATAATTTGGAATGATTTCTTTGCATGTTTGATTAAGGGTGTAGATGGTTCATTACAGGTCAGTTAAGAATAATTATTTGAGTGGTTCTATCCCCGCTACTTTATGGCAGAACAAGTCCGTCCGTTCAACCGCAAGACTTACAATGTAAGACTCATTGAAATAAAATGGTGTTTCCCACGAAGTTATTTTACCTTTCAGTACCACTCTGGGCGCAATATGTTTGACTTCCTAATTTTTACAACATGGACGATTGAATTGCAGCGATCTTCGGAATAACTTACTTGTAAACACTTCAGGAGTTCTTAATCCTCCGGCAAATGTGTCCCTAAGGCAGGTTTTATTATTTTGTCTTTTTCTTATGAAATCTGGAGCACATGGTGACAATAAAATTTGTCACTACAACGTTTGTTTAATTCTGCACTCATTAGAACCTATTCTTCAGGTTACAAGGCAATCCGGTTTGTAGAGTCAATATAAGAAATATAGGCCAATTCTGCAGCCCTGAAGACACTGAAGCTGGAAACTTTGACATCTTAAAAAAGTCAACCATGAGTTGTCCTATTGAAGCATGTCCTGTAGAAAATTATTTTGAATACGTCCCAGAATCTCCTGTTCGATGTTTTTGTGCATCACCTATTATAATTGGATATCGGCTGAAGAGTCCCAGTTTCTCTTATTTCTCTCCATATGTATATGAATTTGAGATTTATCTAACTAGGTCTCTTGGATTAAACCTTTATCAACTATCTATTGATGAACCATTTGACTGGGAGACAGGACCTCGTCTGAGGATGAATCTGAAGCTTTTCCCTGCAGCCAGTGTTGGTGGTCACTCGAATACATTCAATACAAGTGAGATTCTGCGCCTAAGATCCATATTTACATCATGGAATTTTAATGCTAGTGACTTGTTTGGACCTTATGAGCTTCTCAGTTTCACTCTGCTCGGACCTTATTCATACGGTAATCTTTCAAATCTATATCTACGAAAGACAGAAAGAGTACGTACACAAATCTGAATATCATAATTTGAATGTTGGCCACGAATAAAGTCGAATGATGGAAATATATTTGAATGGGTAACCATCTCTGTCTGTTTTAACATCTTTGATACATGTCAATTAAACAAAAAAACCATTTACATGGAATTAAAATGCAACTTTTCTAATATGGACTCATATTATCCTTTGATCGCTGTAGTGAATTCTGAGCCTCAAGGTAAAGGTATAAGCAAGGGCATTTTGGCAGCTATTGTATTAGCAGCAGTTGCTTGTGCGGTGGCGATTACCGCAACGGGTACATTTTTTATCACAAGAAAACATGCTAGAGATCCCCGTAACCTGTCAAGAAAGCTTATATGTAAGTTCTCAAAATTAATTGATTACTTGAGTGAGTTGAGTCCTACTCCTTCTGTTTTAATACATATTGTCCGACTCTATTCTTGGTAAGGCTTAAAGAATCATCTTTCTCACTGCAGCATCAAAGATTTCTGTAAGAATTGATGGTGTTAAAAGCTTCACCTTTGGAGAAGTGGCATTGGCAACTGACAATTTCAATGACTCAACTCTAGTTGGTCAAGGAGGTTATGGGAAGGTTTATAAAGGGATTTTATCGGATAAAAATATCGTAGCCATAAAACGTGCGAAAGAAGGATCCTTACAGGGTGAAAAGGAATTTTTGACAGAGATAGAATTGTTGTCAAGGTTACATCACCGAAACCTAGTTTCGCTTATTGGATACTGTGAAGAAGGAGGAGAACAGGTATGTTAGGTTGAGGAGACCCATCAGTGAACAGGTTTCTTTATTTTTAGTCATTTGGAATAATCTCCATTTGATCTGCTCAACATTTCATTTTCCATATTGTTGACTAAAAAGAGCAAGAATGACATTAATTTTGATTGTTTATTATTTTATAATTTATTTGCCACTGTTTTATTCTTGTCTTTACTCTAGCTTTGATGAGATTAGATGCTATACGAAATACTGAGTGTGTTTCTGCCACATGTGCAGATGCTAGTTTATGAGTTCATGCCTAATGGCACTTTGCAGGACTGGCTTTCTGGTGCGAAACTTAAAAATTTCTACAGTTCTTTATTTATCTCATGTGCATGATGGATGGTTTCTAACTTACTATGTAATGATAGCTCAATCTAAAGAAACTATGAGCTTTGGGATGAGGTTGCAAGTTGCTTTGGATTCAGCAAAGGGTATATTATACCTTCATACGGAAGCAAACCCACCAATATTCCACCGAGACATCAAAGCCAGCAACATTCTTCTCGACTCCAAATTTACGGCTAAAGTGGCTGATTTTGGACTCTCACGGCTTGCACCAGTATTAAATGATGAAGGATTTATGCCTAATCATGTATCCACGATCGTAAAAGGAACCCCTGTAAGTCTGCCTCTGCTAACACTGTTAAACCATGTACTCTGGAATCCACACAAACATCACGATATATTAATACTGTAAACTGTAACAGTAAAAAGCATAATTTCTAGAAGACACGTATCAGTGCGTTTTATGTTCTTGCCATGAGCACGAAAACTTGGTGAAATATTATCGTTTTATTCTTGCCTCTGTCATCTTGAGGAATCCATACTGATATCTTTTATATTGACAAGAAATTCACAGGATAATTGTCATGATATGTGATTGTGGCTACTCAGACCACGTTCATATTGGGGTTACTCGTTAGAAAGAGAATGATAGGCTTTAGTCGCTTATGAAGATTTTATCTTATAGTGTACTTTTTCCGTTTCAAAATATAATAGCAAAATTAATTTTTATTTTGTTCCAAAATATAAGAGCAAATGAATTTTAAAACACGTCTACTCCAATTTCGATAACTTCTTCACATTTCCCTTCCTCTACATTGTCTCTCTCGAAAATCTTTCTAAAATTAGTAAAGACTAATGAAATTATTTCTCATCATGTACTCTTTGTGTGCCATTATTAAACTTATGTTGCTTTTATAATTGTAACTTTTTTAAACAATGTATGTTATGAAATCCTCTACACTCTCTCTAAGTCTTTCTGAAAAACGTTGAAGACTTATGAAATTCTTTCATATTATGTAATCTTTATGTCCGATTATTAAACTTATTTTGCTCTTATAATTATAACTTTTTCTAAACAACCTGTGTTATGAAATGTCCAAAAATAAATATAAATAAAAACCCACGTGGATTATTTATAAATAGAAACTTGTATCAATTTTTGAATCAAATGGATAAATATTTTTCGTAATATTTATTTTTTTGCAAAATGTTCTTATATTTTGGAAGTACTTTATTTGCTCCATGAAAATAGAAGCCACTGTATTTCAGTCTCTGCGGAAGAAAGAATTCATGAATATTATTTTGGAGAACACACTCCTAACCTTGATTTATAACCTGGTTTCCAACTCCTCAATTTCTATGCTTAATAGCCCTTTGCCTGGTCCTGCTCGGTCAGTAGATTGTAATTGGTACTGAAGTCTTCGCTTTATTGTGTGTAAACCTGCCAAGTATTTGTCTCATTCCTGATAACCAAGGCTGTCGCGCTATTACTTGGTCAATTTGATAAGTCAAGGTTGACCTTCCATGCTGTGTTAATATGATTAGGGAAATGTTTAAAAAAATAACTTCTGCTTGAGAAATTTCCTTTTAATTTGGGTCTAACTTTTAAAGTATTGTTCAGCTTCTTGTGCCAACATATGTTCTGTTACTATCAAGCAGCCGACGCATGATTATTTATACACATGCAGGGTTACCTTGATCCTGAATACTTTTTGACTCATAAGCTGACGGACAAAAGTGATGTTTATAGCATTGGGGTTGTCTTCTTGGAGATCTTGACGGGCATGCAACCAATTTCACATGGCAAGAACATTGTCCGTGAGGTTATACTATTTCCTACATTCCACTGAAATTATAGATCCGCTAGTTCGATCTATCATGGTATATGTCTCCATCATAAACATGCTTGCCTGGGATTGAAGTGTTTCCCGGGTGTAATCCCATCAAAGTTTTCAAGTGGTCGATCCTTTTAGGCTTTTACTATGATCAACTAGAAATTGCTATACCGTTAGAATGCTCATCTTTAACCGTCCTCTGTTCCAAATTTTGTCAGAATTAATTGGAAAACAAAACTTGATAAGATTACTTCATTAGAAATATTAGATGAAAGGATTGTAGAAATGCATGTTATTGTAATGTCCCTGTAGATTTTTTCCCCCCTCAAACCAACCCCAAATTTAACACCTTTAAATGATAAATTTCCTCTATTTACGCACCATGAAAAACTTTAAATTCATCAATATTCAATTTTTCAGGTGAACTCGGCTCATCATTCTGGCATAATGTTCTCTATCATAGACAGCAGGATGGGGACTTATCCCTCTGAATGTGTTGAAAGGTTTGTAGCTTTGGCCCTCAGGTGTTGCCAGGACGAGACAGAAGAGAGGCCATCAATGCTAGACGTGGTTAGGGAGCTCGAAAACATACTCCGAATGATGCCGGAAACTGTATCCGACTTGTCAAAACCCACATCGGGATATTTTGGGGAATCAACATCCTCCTCTTCGCTTGTCAGTACACGTAGGGACTCCTTTACATCGTCAAATATGGTGGGAAGTGATCTTGTGAGTGGTGTGACAAGCATGGTCACTCCTCGATGATAACCAATAGATCTCGTATGACAAAACATGAATTGTACGATAGCATAGTCTTAAAAGAGTTTGTAAGAGGGCTTTGTTCCCTAGTTATTTAATTATACAAGAAGTGAGTGAATGTACAGAAAACTGATGTATATAATATATAAACAATCTATATATTATCTAATGAAGGCTTACGTATTAGTCAGGGAAGAGAAATTTTCTCTTTTAATTATAGAATGAGTTTCCTATTGTGCAGAAGGCAAACAAAACAGGAAAAGATCTTCTAGGTTCAGTGTCCTCGGTTGGTAATTTTGTTAATTGATCAGTGACGTGTTAAAAGACAGCTTGTTAAGGTAATAAATAAAATAAATAAATAAAAATTCCTCAAACTAGCTCGAACTTTTTCATTAATAGTTTAGAATAATTAATGTTATCGAGTCTATTTTGAAAAAAGAGGAAGAAGTTTTTTCAAAATTCTTCAATTTCAGATTTCAAAATGACATCATCAATCATGTAAAAATTGACAAAAAATCAGTCGAGCTTATCAAACTCGGCTCCGTAAGTTGAGCAAGTCTCTTACTAAGTTAGCTTTAAACGAGTTCAGCTCAAGCGCTAAACGAGAACATTCATAAACTTACAAGTAGTTTCTTTCTATAGGAAAGTTGAAAGAATCTATGGCATTGGAACCAACTACAAATAGAGGAAATTATTATTGACATTTCAGAGCAGGATCACTCAATTACAGTAACGTGAACCTGAGGTACAGAAGCTTATTAACCATTTTTCAACATTTTCAAAGAAAACTCGTATCACTTGTCAGTTGAGTATTAAGAGAAAGATAGCAAAAATGGACACACTGCTAAATCTTAACCTTAAAAGTACTTTTAGGGAACAACTTCTACGAAATATACATATAATTTTGAGAATGATGCATAAGCAAAAATATTTCATAATTCCAGAGAATCAACCACAATTGCAAGCATGATTGAGAATAATTCTTTGATTTAACCACGAAATATGATGGATTTTCTTTTTATTTAACAGAAAAACTCTCCCACTACAAAGAACACAACAGGCATTTATGTTACCACTAATACTTTGGAACAGAGTCGTTGCTCTCGCGATTTTCTTGCTGTATCAATTTATCATCCCCCTCCGCAGCAGCAGCAGCAG
The DNA here is from genome assembly GCA_032359685.1 of Pittosporum tobira. Lineage (NCBI taxonomy): Eukaryota > Viridiplantae > Streptophyta > Magnoliopsida > Apiales > Pittosporaceae > Pittosporum > Pittosporum tobira. The sequence continues at coordinate 28,135 of JAUMHB010047538.1, forward strand.
CAGCAGCAGCAGCAACTAACAGTTCCTCCTCAACCACCTCCTTGCCGCCTTCATCACCACCGGAGCTCTGTGATCCGGTGAGCTTCGCCAACATTACAAAAGTCATTCCCCCGACCAAATTATTCGCCACTCTCAAAACAACCACAGAGGTCTTGAATGCAAATGATGGAAGCCCCTTGGCCAGCAAAAACTCAACTCCGTTCAGAGATTGGTACCTGAAGTTCGCGCTGAGGCCCATGTGGGCGGCCCAAGTGAGAGCATTCAGTATGGTAGGTGGAGGCTTGTTTGGGGTCTTGAATTTCGGATCCATCTTGGTTCTCATCTTGACTAACCCGTTTGAAATAGCAGTTCCAACCAACCCGGCCATGAAACCGACCGCGGCAAATTGAGCTCCTTTGAACACGAATGTACCGAGCCTGTTAGCTAGAGTGAATGGGCCGGGTTCAAACATGTGGCTGGTAGGCCCGTTTGCGAAGATGGAAGGGAGAGAAGCGGCGGAGGAACCGAGGGTGGGGGCTAAGAGATACATGAGGGTAAAATTGACAATGGAGCCGACCACGAGGGTGGAGAAGACAAAGTCAAGTTCGTTGAGGCCGAAATTGGGACGAGATGCCATGTCACCGATGACGTTGGCGGAGACTCCGACTACTTCTTCCATTAGGACCTTAAAGGGAAATTCGGGATCGGCTGCCACCCTGGACCTCCATCCATTTAGAAATGCCCCTATAGGTCCAAGAAGATCATGGTTGGAGGAATCATCATTGCCGCCACCTCCGCCACCGCCACCTCCGCTCCAGCCATCGCCTCCAGCTGCGCCGCCGCCATCACCGGGGGTAGAATAACAAGGAAGGAGTGAATTAGCGTTGGCGGGAGAGATCGAGATATGATGATTGGCTAGTGGAGAGGAGGAGAAAGAGAAGGAGAGATTATGGTTGGATCGAATGGGATTAGGGGTGGCGCGATTGGTATGGTTCGGGAGGAGGGGAGAATAACGGAGCTGAGCCAAAGTACTCGACATATGTATGGCGACGGATCACCGGAAAATGAAAGAGGAGGACGAACCTGGATGAAATGTTGGTGCGTGTTAGTAAATCACGGAAAGGGGAAGAGCTTTAAACCCTAGTAAGGAACAGTGGAGAAAAAGAGGACAGATCGCACTTGGTTCTTTGATACTCCATTACTTCTATCACTTCTAAATATATTTTAAAATTTAATAAATTATTTAGATATTATTAAATTATTATTTTATATTGATATTTGATAGTATTTATTTAAAAATTTTATATTATTTGAAATCGATTCGTATTCGATTATAATTTAATAGTTAAATAAGATATATATAAATTTTATTTTAAATTTATTAAATTTACAAATAAAATCAGAACATATTAATATTCGATTCGATTCAATTCGTTTATTTCGTTATTAGTATAGTATCGGCTGACCAGTGGGAATCAAACCAAAAAATATATATGACGTTACTATATATCATTGGGCCTACGGGCCCACCATAACACGTTACACTTTTGACTTTGGGCCCACGGGTATGTGGTTGGTACTTGTAGGTTTGGTGTCGGGGTGGGCCCACAGTGTTATAAAAGTTATCGTTGTTGTTGACTAGTTGCCATGCATGTACTACATCCATGAATGCATGCATATATAGGTGCATCCTTGATCCCTTCTATGACGTCAGATTAAGAAACGTATTCATCGGAAAGATGTGAGAAATATCAAATTCTATTTTTATTCAGGCTACACTACTCGTTCTATTTAAAACATACAGGAGTTAGTTTAAGTATTAGATAACAATAATATCCTAAACTCTTAGATAACTACTACTTGTTCTATTCCAGAAGTTAAGTTTGGTTTCTCACGTTTGCTTGGTGTACTGCAAAGGAAGATCTTGATGTGATTGGCCGGTGCCCCAAGTTCAATAAAAACCTAGTTACCAAGTGGATGTTAAGTGTTTATATATATATATATATATATATATAGCTAGACAAACATATAAAACCCTCACAATTGTCAAAACCCACCCAAAATATTTACGTGCAAACAAATACTTCAAAAATTACAACATATTTTTACTAATTGACACATATTTTAAAATACATAGAAATATATTAAAATATTATAATTTTTGTAATATTATTATCATTTAGATGTACATCTAAATAAAATATTTTTTGCTCATTTTAAAATTTATAATAAACAATCTTCAAAATGTGTTAGCAATGAGATTGTAGTACAGTTAACACCAATAACCACTTGCTAAACACAATAATAATACGTTGAATTAATAAAATACTGTGACATATTCAACACCACCCAATGCCTACCAACACATGAATTAATCCAATGAATAATGCTTACAAGAACTGACAGCACCCTAACCTATATAACTCAAATGCCCGACTATATCAACACCAACCAACAAAATAAAAGAAAAAAGCTTTAATTTTTCTTTCTTTTTTTTTTTTTTTTTTTAAAGCCCGCTTTACCTTGAACTGATATATATGTTTGTCTATGGTTCAGTTGGAATATTGAGATAGATAAAATAAAAGACAAACCACCAAAAAAACCTTTCCCCCCCTCCAGAATTCTCAACCTATTTTACTTTTCCACTTTTGCCATCTGGGATCAGAGATATATGGTAATCTCCGCATGAGTCTCTCGAACAAGAAGAGTATGAAACATTTGTCAGAGTGGATGATCATCATCGATCATCCATTAAAATCCAGTTTTCGCACGTTTCATTCCACTAGTAGTAAAAGGAGATGCACTCCCACTCCCGCTTGGTCCAGGACTCTCTTCTCTAAAAGTTGAATTTATCAAAGCTAGCTCCCGTAGTTGTTGTCTCTTGATATAATCCTGCGACTCATCCTGAACAGACAAGAGTATACAATAGATAATTGGATAAAACATACATATTTTTTCGTTTAATAATGCAAAAGCAAACCATCTAGTTGAGGCATGCAGCCCAAACAAGCCAGACATATTTATATAAAAAGAACAAATTACACAAAATCTTCAGAATGAAAAGGACCAAGTTAGATAAGTACCACTGGTTTGAGCAACTCTTCTATTATCTCTTGCGCCTGTCTCAACCGGATATCAACAAGATTTGCAGGTAAATCAGCCTCGATCAAGATGTGGAGTGGTTCACTCAGGTGCTCATACCCTGGTCGCCCTCGTAGCTTATCTTCCTTCAGTTGGAATAATCATAAACACAAATGGGGGACACACATTAGAAACAATTTTCAGTTTTGGGGGGCTATTTCGCTCAGCAATTTACCATAAGTACTATCAAATAGTATTACAAGCATAAATAAAACTGTTGTGGTACCTTGTCTGAATCTTTTATCGAACCTTTCCCTCTAATAAACACGCGACATCCTGTAGTAGCTTCCACTCGTTTCAGTGAATTACCTCTAGGGCCCAGAAGTCGCCCAACAAAATTGAACTAAAATCCACAAAATAAGGTTAATAGAAACTTTTGTGTTTATAAAATGAAGCACAATCAGTCAATAGAGCAACAATGCAGTATATGAGCAATATATCTGAAGCTTACGTTTGGATAATTATCTACTGGAATATCTAAACGCAAGATCCTCTTCACTGTATATGAACTAGGACTAGCTGGTGCTCCTTGCCAGTCCATTGTCATCCCAGGGGGTCCACTTAATCTCTGTTGCATGATGACACATAATTAGTTCTGTTTTGCCAACTTATTTTAAGTCTATTTATAAGTTCGACAATATACAGACGAAAACAAAATAAGCTTATAGAAGATGAATAATTTCTTAACCTAGCAAAATGAAGAGTTGGAAATTCAAGTAGAAAGTCTAGACTCTAGAGACACGTACAGCCAAAAGCCAACTGCCACAAGGATGCTTTTAAATATTTAGGTTCAATATTGGACAAAGGGCGAAATGTTGACGAGGAGATCAGCCACATGATTAGAGCATGATAGATTTAGTAGTCAAAAATGACTCGAGGGAGCTGAATATAACTGAGGACATGGATTTTGCTACGAGTGTGTTGAGGAGTGCAATCCAATCCAGTATCTAAGACCTAGTAGACATCATCATACTCTTGTTTCTTCTTTCCGTATTATGGTTCTTTTTCTTTTCTTGTATTTTGTTTTATTTATTTATTTATTTGTTATCTGTTCTCTGTTTTATCTTTTTTCCCTATGCAGTTTTCTATTCCTACTCTTATTACATTTGAATTCATTTTCCTCCTACCCCAACTAGTTTGCGATAAAAGCTGCACTCGAGTTGAGTATAAAGTATAAAGTTCCTCAATAAATCCAATACAACAGAAGCACGATGAAAACTTAATCAATATCTAGAGTCATTATTTAATAGTACTTTTCACCAAATTCAGGGAATAAAAACAGAACCAAACAAAACAATGGAGAGTCAATTAGGTAACGTGTTGGTTAAAACTTGCATAGACCTTACAAAAATTCGAGTGTTGTTATTACAAACAAAAATGTCTTATTACGTAAGTAGAAACTCTGGCAGGTGTGAAACTCGTTTTATAATTTCGAAATAAAGGCCTGCTGAGTGTGTGCATGTGTTTGTGACATGCTGTGTTCCATTATTGTCTCTATAACTAGAGTTGAGCAGAAATCTTGCTTGTACAGCAACTACTGAAGTTGCAGGAGTCGCAAGTTGAGATAGCTGAGGCTAATTTACTATTTCTACAAATTTAATGGGATATGACCTAGGTAGTAACCTAGGTAGTAACCTAGTGATTTTTTGGTCAAATTCAAACTAAGATTAATTCATATGATTATGTCTCACAACCAATATTCGCCTTCCCATACGTAAAACTGGGCTTTTTTGCAGCCCTCCATTGAATAAGTAAAAAATTGTGTCATCCATCTATAATAGTGAATTTTGGCTTTAGTGCTCAATGTATAAACTAAGTTGAGAGTTGCGCACCAGGAAAGATGCATAGGAAACCAACAAAAGGACTTTTTACATCAGTCTAAGAAGTATGCTGACAAAAGTACCAGGTCAGAACTAATTATAGATGAAGAAGACAAAATCATATACACAATCAGTAAGATAACGGAAACCTCAAAAGAATAATAATAATAATGATAATAAAATACTGGTAGTAGCCCTTCAGTTCATAACTCATACCACTGACGTCCAGCTACACGTCAGAAACACTTAAATGATTGCATTCATAAAGGTGGCAGGTATTATGAACAGATAATAGAAACAATCACAGTTTCTATAAATTATGAATAGCTTGATTACTAAGAAGTTTAAAACTAGTTACCTCTTGAGGAAGGCCACTCCAGCCACCCATTCCAGTTCCAGGCACATTTGACATTAGGTTTGAAGATGCCATAGGACTAGGGCTTCTATGCCTCAGCCTGTCGAATTCATTAAAACCTTGGTTGGGCAGCATCCCAGAAATCCGTAAAATTTCTGAGCAAGTAAAGGAGAATTGTCAGTGACTAGTTTATATCGTAAAATAAGACAGTGCGGAGACTGACAAAAACTGGATACATTTCGCTGCAAGTTCCAATCACTGCCACAAGAAGGTTGCTCATGGTAAATGCAAAGGAAGATGTGTATAAGCAGTTTAAGAGGAATAAAATGGCTTAATCAAGTAACGAGACTTGGTTGTCATACTCCATTCCACTAATAACTAGAAAATCTAAATTGCTTGCTGTCTTGTTGATTAGCAAATCAGAAGCGAAAAAAGACATGAGTTATACAGAGTATATTGTTCGATTTCTTACTCATGCCCACTAGATCACCGGTATGTTCCTTTTATATAGATGAAAAGTAAGCCTTAAAGTTAATCAAACTTTCTAGTAAAACCAACAAACATTCTACTAACTATAGTTGCTGATAATCTGGCAACTATTCATACTACTACTTATGCTGCCAAATGAGCAATTAAAGATCCAAAGCCGCTAGCAGAGGATGCAACTATATTCGACCAGCTGACAACCTATTTGTTGAGTCCCGATTTAAGAACTCACTTTAAATAAACAATTATATCAGTTCTCCACTTTCTGTTGTCACACTCAAAGTGGCTATTTAATGATAGGAAGTGCCTCTAATACCACATGTTAAAAGTACTGGCAAATGATAACTGCAACAGCCTAACTAACGAAATATATGTGATAGCAACGAACCTACTTCAAGAAGTGTGAATTGCTCTATCCATAGGATTAAACTTTGAACCTTCTGAATGTATAGCGGATGAGTGAAACATGTGTTCAGGAGAATTAGTCAATCCGCCAAGAGTAGTAAGTATCTCCCTTAAGCTAAAGAAAAGAGTAAAGGTGAAAAACGATGCCACATGTGCACAAAAAGTTTTATTCTTGGATAAGTAAATAATTCCAATAAAAATACCAAAAGTAGAGGGGTGAACCCTCGTACATGTGCAGTATGTGGACAAAAAGAAAATGCAGGCTGATAAGGCGATTTGCCATCTCATAAGACCCCAGTATGATGGTCCATAGAGAAACGAATGACTATTCAGTTTCTCCATGGACATTGGATCATCCGAACCGAACAACTTCCAAATAACGAAGTAAACACATTTCTTATTCCACTCGAATAACTGAGTCTATATACCGGTATTTCAAGTCATTCACAATGCGCTTGCATTGAATATGAACGAAGGACAAGGGTACCTTGGACATGACTTTCATTGTACCAACCAAAAAAAGGGGTGTATCAGATGGTTATGTAAGACTCAAACAGCACACTTCAATTCCATAGGCAGCCCACATGGCAACCCAAAACAATCAGAAACACACTCAGCCGCTCCCAAATATGAGTATATATCTGGACACCAAAAACTAACAGAAAGCAAATATAACACAATCATGATGACTTGAATAATTAAAGTAGTCAAAACAGCTGGCGTACATAATTCATGGGGTAAAACCAATGAGGCATACTAATTTACAGAAGTCACCCAACAAAAAAGTATCTTTGTTATAATTATATGCCAAAAAATGCAGTCTAAATTTAACAAAAACAAGGTAAAAACATAGATCCAAGGAATGATAAGACAACCTTGATTCAAGAGTCTAGTACAGATTGGAAGGACTTGCATGAAAGGTTGAAGCTTCTTGTGCTCATTCAACAGCTCTGTCAAGTACTGACTACAGCAGATACAATTAGATAAGTCAACAAAATTAAAGACCCACAACGATCAAATGAAGCACAAACTTATTGAAGTGACAGAAATAGAATCAAAATCAAAAATCGAAATGGGAAACACATAAAATATTAGAAGGCGTGGTACCTGAGGTCAACATCAGGGGTGGTTCTAATCTGTGGAGAAACCGCTCTTGCTGGTGAGAAGTTGTGATTATAGAGACCCGACATGGCTGCTGCCTCCCTGCAGCCCGATGATTGTATAATAGGGTTTTATTACTCGGTAGGGAGGAGAGGATGAGTGAGAGAGAGGAGAGAGAGATTGAGAGAGAAATGTATAGAAAAAGAAAAGGGGATTTTGTAGTGTGGAAAAAAAAAAAATATTAAAAAGGGGCAAAGGTGGAAAGGTCTGTCAAATTTGCAGAAAGGTACCAAATCTTTCTTTATTTTACTATTTAGGAGCCAGACTGCGCCGTTCAATGCTAAGAAATACTAGTAGTTTAATACTACTCATTTCATCATTTGTATCTTTCATTCGAAAAGGAAAATTTCATTTTCTTTAAATTTATATAAACATATTTTATAAAATACTTTATTGATTAAAAAAAAAAAATAAGGTTTGATTCATTATTTTATTTTTATATTTTGAAATTTTTTATACATGCCCTGTTAATAATATGCTTTCAAAAATTATATAATTAATATTTTTAAATAAAAAAAATAATATTTTATTAAAAATAATATTATTTTATTAAAAATATTAATGCTTCTCATGACGTCATAATGGAATGTGCTCCATGTATACTACTTAGTACGGTATATGATTTGCAAATATAAATTTTTGAAATGTAAAACTAATTTTCTTATAATATGTGGGCGTGTGTGTGACAAATTAAGGCCTAGATGAGGACACGTGTCGTTCATGCAAGAATCCATGGCCAAGTAGCACCAAATAGGGAATTAGGAAGGGTGCGGGTCCCAGGTAAGCATGCGGCCTATGATGTTGCCAACCGGGTATTAGCTGGGTTGACAGATCGATCGACAACTCTTAATAGACTCTCTTCTTATTCTCTAAAATCTCTATTTCTCTACTTACAGAACTAGCTACAACTGAATACGACACTTCTAGTTTGGGCCGATCTATTTTTAATTGCGGGCACTCTAAAGATTTTAATTAGTTTTTTTTTTTTCCTTTCTTCTGAATGGAATTTTAATTAAAATGTTGATACGTTCGGAGTAAGAATATAAATGAATTAAACCAAATCAAATTAACAAATTTGAACTCAATTTGTTTAAATAGATTAATTTATTTTCGAGTTTGATTTAAATTTATTTAACTAAATAAATGAGTATTTAACAAACTGAGTTATTGAGTTGAATTCGAATTTTTAATTGTATGAAACAAGATACTTAGGCTTCGTTTGTTACAATAAATTTATTTTTCAGAAAACGTTTTAAAAATTTTTCAATGTTTAGTATGTCAGAGAAAATTCAGTCAACAGAAAATTATTTTTCAGTTAACAGAAAATCCTTTTGTTATTTCAGGAAAAAGACTTACGGATTTAAATTCGTAAGTCATTTTCCAAAAAGTGATATAATTATTGTTTCTTTCCATCATTCTTCGTAACATTCTTATTTAATCACTCTTATCATATTTTTATTTATTTTATTTTTAAAATAGGTACATTTATTTTTATTTTCACAATATATGCATAATTAGTATTTTTGTATTGAAATATATATATATATACACATATATTTCCTAAATTTTAAATTTTCTTATTCTTAAAATTTTTTGAAATCACTATGTTGTTAAAAAAAAATTCTATAAATAATGAACATTCTTACTGTTAGATCATATGTTAAGTTTTTATATACATACAAATAAATTAAAAAATTCATTGTAAGAACTTAATTTATGTCATTCAAAAAAATAAAATATACTTATATTAATTTGTAATAATTGTTAAATTTATTTCAAAAATTAAATATAAAAATATATTTTCAACCTCATTTTCAGCTTGACCATCAAACATCAGAAAATAAGTCATTTTCTCATAAACTATTTTCTCAAAAAATATTTTACCAAAAAATATTTTCTAGAATACGTCTTTCTCTTATAATATTATTGAATTCTCGCTAATTCTAAAAGTGGGTTTGAAGGTTTCAGATTTATCTCAATACTAGAATTTCACATTAGCAGTTAGAGGGCTTAAAAGATTATGGTGGAAATTGTGACACCCCCAAATTTGGGCATCCACAACCCGACTTGACTTGTCTAATTATTAATAACATCATAACTTACAAATACATAAGACTTTAAAGTATACAAGGTTATAATACTGTATGACATATCATGCTAGAAATATTATACAACACACTCTACACAAATTATTCTTTTAACCAATAGTACGCAGCGGAAACAT
>JAUMHB010047539.1:0-17177 GCA_032359685.1 Pittosporum tobira
ATAATATAAATTATAATATTGTTGAGTTGACTGGTTGACCTAAAAAGTTTCACTATTAATATATTTAGTAATATGAATTATTTAATTTAAATTTTATTTTACTGCCCATTTACCAAAAATGACTTTAAACAAATTGTTTGCTAAATATGTTTATGAATTTTAAGAATCTAAATAAATAAAAATAAAATTATTTTAATAAGAGGGATAGTATAAATTAACGTTTAAATGTTGGTAAATAGAAATTGTAATAGATGATGAGAATATAAATTGTAGCATATTTGTGATTATGATTTTGTTGGTTGGTTATTATTTATTTTTATTTTATTTATAATTTATAATGATTATATTATTTGTATTTAGCGCTGAAAATAAAACAGGAAGTCATATTTGCGCTACTATAAACTTTTTTTAAAAAGTAGTTTGATAAATATGATCATAAAATTTAAGAGTCAAAATAAATAAAAAGAAAATTATTTTAATATAGAGATAAGTATAGATAGTAGTATATTTATTATATTAAAATTATATTTTATTAACCTTTAATTGAAAATGATAGACTTTCAAAAAAAATAGTTTGATAAATATTATTCCCAAATTGATGAATCTAAATAATTAAAAATAAGTTATTATAATAAGAGACGATTGTATAAATTGTTAAACTATTAATATATAACTATATAATAGCATAGATTGTTAACTTTAATTTACTTTACTAACTTTTAACTAAAAACAATAGACTTTAAATTTTTTTTTAAAAATTAAAAAAAGTAGTTTGATAATTGTGACTACAATTTAAGATTCTAAATAAATAAAAAGTAAAGTATTTTATGTAGAGTTTTGATAGATATTAATTTTAATAGGTAAAAGAATATGAATTGTAATAAAATTATGATTTTGTTGGCTGGTTAGTTAGTTATTATTTATTATTTACTATAATTATTCTTTTGTATTTAATAAAAAATAAAATAGAAAGAAACAACAGATTTGTGCTATTAATATATAGTATATATAGATGTTTACTATATTAAATGATTCATAAAATTTTTGAATAATATTAAAGGTTTCAAATGATGTAATCAATTACAAGTGATATGGTCAATCAGTGTTAATTAATAATTTATGACACATAAATCAAACCAAACCGGCTGTGCTCCCAAATTTTGGTTCCCTTAGTGGCTCTAATAATTTATGCCAACAATAAATAGAAAATCAACAAAATATTCTGTTCAAGTAAATTAAAAGCGTGATTATATGTTTTATACCTAATAAAGAATAAGAAAATTTCTCAATAGATTGCAATAGATTGGTGAAATTGTGTATTTTATTTTTATGGTCGACATGGTATTTTAAAAAAAAAATACTCTTCTTGATCGAGGGTGATCAATTGACTACCCTTGTGTCACATTCTACACCTTTTTACAAGAGGTTCATGCCATGTAGGACAATGATTGGGCTCCACTTGGATGCTTATGTGGACATCTGCATAGCCTGATACTGGCAACTTGTGTGGCACTTACTAGATGCTTATGTGAAGCTGACGTGGATGCTCATATGGCAAACATGTAGAGTGTTCCAAGAGAATTCTATAAGATATGAGAATTGTAAATATCTAAGATTTTCGTAAATTATTCTGGATGCTTGATTGTAGCCATTATATTAATTGATCTCCATTGTCTGCTTGGGAGGTGGAGTAATATAAATAGGTGAGGCCCTCATTCGGCCAAAACATCCAAGAGTTGTAAGTTTTTCCTTCATATTAATAAAAGCTCCCTTATCTTCCTTAATATCTTTTGTGGCCAAGTTGCCAAATCTTTTTTCCAATATTAAATTTGTGTAAAAAAAATATATATCGTGAAGGTTCAAATTACTAATTCAAAATTTTGTTACAAATATTTTGGTCAAAATATAATGTTGACTTTTAATCATAAGATTTGCCAATATTTTCTTAGAAGAAACTCACTTTCTAACCATATTAATTATATGTATCTACAAATTATATTGGTAATTCAAAATCAAACAATATTAAAAAGTCATTCCAATAAGAAAATCAATATATATTTTGATTTCAAATTTTGCAGCCCAAACAAGAGAAATATTTATAGAAAAATATTTATAGAAGAAGCTAGATTGATGACAATAAATTTGGCAACTAATTTTTAATTTAATTTTAAAACCACTAATGTGACATTTTAAAGTAATTTTCTTATGCACACAAAGTAAATGATTAGTATTAATTAGTTATGATTAATCAATCACTTATGAGTTATTAAAATTACGATTTCATTTTTATCTCATAAATTTTTGTTATTAACAATAACATTTGTTAACTAGGGTGCAGAAGATGATAATAAAACTATATGCTTTTGTATTCATAAGTGTTGCAATTATTTTTTTACCATAATTAAAAGAAATTAAAAAACGTCTTACGTAATAAAATTATGATTTTTTAATGAAAAATTTTATTATTATTAATAGAGAGGCTCTTTTTATAGTAAGAGACAAAAGAGCTGAAAGAGTGGGAAAGGAATGCAAGAAAATGGGAAAAAAAATCAATTTCTGTAATTTGGAATGTTTTGAAGATTCCTTAGTTTTTCGTACTTCACAATTTCCTTCTATAAAAGACCCAACCACCCCCTTACTTCATTTGTTTCTCACAAGAAATTTCAGAGAAAGCACAGAAGGAATATGGAGGATTTGGCCTCTTTATGGAGTTATCAAGAGGTAGCCACTCATTTATTTTCTTCAATTATTTTTTACATGTCATAATTTATTTTGACATTTAATGAGAGTTCCATGCTGTATATTTTTTTTCTACAATTGACTTCCATTCAAAGATTTCTTTGTATTTCTATTTTGTTTGTCTGGGTTAGTTCTAAACCTAAACTTTGGATTTGCTGTTATAAAGGTCATTGAATTTCATATGTATTTTTGGGCTAATAAATTTTCTTTCAATAAATCGTGTTTGTTACTTTTTGTTTACAAAAAATATATCAAATCGGACGACTCTGACCGTGTTCCGATAGATATAAAAAATTAAAAATTCTCTAATTTTACTATGATTATGGAGTGTCATTGTTCAAAGATTCGACCCAAAGGTAAAGCTTCACTCTTTTGTTTATGTTTGTATGTGAAAATAATAGAGTTTGCAGGAGTCCATCTTTACATGTGACATTAGTGCACCCTCCCTCAATAAATCTGTCAGATTTGTGGGTTTTGAGTGTTACTTTGTGTTTGTGCGTGCATCTAACCACATTAATTTTATTATATATTTATATTTTACATTATTATTAATATGAATATGTATATTTTCTTAGCAAAAGAACATCAATATGAATATGTATATGAGTTATTAGTGTTTTAATAGAGTGCATTGCCTGAAGTAGTGTCTTGTTTGGTAAAGTAGTTCACTTGTTCCTTCTTCTCTGAAGGGAAACATGATGTAATCATCATTAGGAGGGACCAATCCGCAGTTTTAACTACTTCGCTAGGAATCCAATGAATTTTTTTTGTTCCTTTCAAAGAGACGTATATTTATAAAGGAGGACACACTTAGGAAGCTCTTTTCAATTTTGATGAAGTCTTAAGGCTCTCACTTTATTATTTTTTATTTATGTATAGTAATTTGTTGTATTACACATACAACGCATGTGTGTCTTTGAGATTAGTGTACGTGAAAAGGAGGTACCTACTGTTGATTTCCTTTAGTAGTATTCTGCCTTATGTGTAATTCCTTGTATATTATATGTAACATAACTACTACGCATAACATGTTATACATTGGAGTGTTTTGTACAATTTTTAATGGAATCAATATGAAACTAAATCACATCTCACTCTTTATCTCATCTTCTGTTTCAATTTAATCCAGCGGTCATATTCGAGTTTACAGTTAATTATTATCATAGTTAATAAATAATTACAGTTAATAAACTTAAAGAGAATATGATCATTGGATTAAATTGATTTGATTCAATTCAGTAATACTTTTATGAAACGTTCAGCGGTAAAGTATCTCTAACAGACCACTCTGTGCGTGTGTGTGTGTGTGGGTGGGTGGGTGTGTGGGTGTAGGTAACTTTGTAGCTTGATGTGAATGAAAATGTCTTTTGATCTGCTTGGGCCCCTTCTGAATATTGTTGGTCTCCTAACTTTGAACTAGTTGTTGCATGGCATGATGAAGAATCTGTTAGCTTATCATGAGTAATCTGCTGTGTTTCATTTGTTTTTTTCTTCTTTGATACTAATGTTTCACCCATATTTTGTATTTCATCCGTCCAAAAAAGAATAGCTAATAACCCAACAAGCAATCTGTGAAACAAAATACGGAATCACTGATCATTTTTTAAGACAGAGACTCAGAGAGTATTCTATGTAAATGATCATCTATACCTGTTTATGATATTACCTTCATCCTGATTTGATTTATTAAAAAAATAAAAATAAAAATTCTTTGGCATATTTTAGCACTGATTTTAAGGCATAATTTACACCCAACTATGTTCCTATATACACTGAATAAATCTGATCATTGCTATCTGAATTGGCAGAGTATCGATGAACTGAAGCAAAGGCTTTTCTACACAACTATCGAACTTGAATCGGTGAAAGCAGAGGCAAATGAGGAAATGAAAAAGCACAAAGAATTCGAGGCGCAAACACTCCAAATGCTCAAGGTAACTACGCAACAAAGAGATGAGGCAAGGGATGAACTTCTCAATCTACTCAACAACCTCACAAGTCCTCCTTCCACTACCCCTGCAAGCTCTGAAATCTTGACACCTGTCCCACAAATCCTGTCGGAAAGCCCCCTAATGAAACTCGCAAGAGCAAACTCAACCATATCTGAATCCAGGAGCTTTTCCCAAAACTCCTCCCCTGTTGATCCCTTTCCGGACACCGTCGCGTCCCCTGAACTATCAGACATTAGTAACCTGGCATTTGTGAATCAGCCTTTTGTTCCTTTGGGAGCTCCGAAAACTGATCAAGATTATTCGTTTATCGACAACATTGTGAAGGAGAAAACTCTGCCTCAGAAGGGAAAGCTCTTGGAGGCCGTGATGGAAGCAGGCCCGCTCTTACAGATGTTGCTTGTGGCGGGCCCGCTTCCACAGTGGCGGAATCCTCCCCCTCTTCAGAATATTCATATCCCACCGGTTTCCATCAAAGGTTGTGAAGTGGAGAAAGACGGTGGAAAGGCAGCTGGGAATTCACAGTCATATGATGAGATGTCTTGTGGTAATATCGTATTCAATTCCATGCCAGAGTTTCGAAATGGGGCTTCAGGATCATCTGTGGGGAATGGTAGCAACATTGTTCCAAATGGCAAGAAACAAAGGTTTCACTGAGACAAAAGAGATTTTATTTTCATTTTCCGTTCTTGGTTATAAAAGATTTTTCTTTTTTTCTTTTTTTTCCTTTTAATAATGGTTGAGGGTGGAAATTGGAGATTCTGTTTTCAAGTTTTGAAGGATAACTGTTTAGTTGAATCGCTAATTTTCAATCTTTCGTAGTTATAGTCTTACAGATATGTGAAAAAAGGTTATGTACATTATTAGTAAACATAATGACATCGTTTTATTTAATAATAAAAAATAATTAATATACAAAACGATGCACTTTGATTAGTAACGTACACGCAAGAGCTTAGGTGATGCGTGCACATGGGTGCCACGCCCTACAAACTCGATATTGCCAAAAAAGGGATATAGCTGCTCTTCGGTTATTTTAGTTTTCCAATTTTATTTTTTTTCCAAATATCAACTTGAAAGATCGAAATGTAGGCGATGATTGCGAAGGGAATATCCTTGGGAGGTAATACATTTTGTTTTGACATGTTTGAGGTACAGTTCATATTTTAGCATCAAAGGGACAAATCCAAAGTTCCAAAAACACTTGCCACATGTGAACCCGGTGAGGCACCAAGATTTGTTGGTTTCTGATCATATCAGAAGAGCAATATTATACTCTTCGACTCGGCATTCGTCAAAATTTGTGATCTCATTTATACGTATGAGAGACTTCAGTGTATATGTTTAAGTTATAAGATGAATTATATTCCGTATCTGAATATAAAAACACCTAAATCATTTCGTAGAGAAAAAAAGATGCCTCAAAACTATCATCCACTTGAGATGTCTTTATCTGGGACTTTTACTCTGATTTCATCGTCCCCAAGCCTTAAAACACATTGTCATTTCTGCGCTGCCATTTTTGATTTCAGATTGAGCAAAGCATGCCTCCAAGTCCAACCCCATCTCCTGAAAACTTCAAACCTTCACACTGGGACCCACTGGTTATAGCCTTGGTGGGAGCTG
Organism: Pittosporum tobira; assembly: GCA_032359685.1. NCBI lineage: Eukaryota > Viridiplantae > Streptophyta > Magnoliopsida > Apiales > Pittosporaceae > Pittosporum > Pittosporum tobira. The sequence continues at coordinate 6,315 of JAUMHB010047539.1, forward strand.
TCTGTACAATCATTCTAGTGCTAAGCTACCACCGGATACTACACCACCACTGCTGTGCATTTCAAGTCTCAACCTTGTCCGGAAACCAAGCCCAAAGGCGACGGTTAAATGAGGACAACCCTGATGATCCTTCTCAGGAATTCCAGAGTCAAGGCCTTGACTCTTATATCGCGCGTTCCCTTCCAATTACCCAGTTCAAGAAGAAGAGTGAAGACGAAACGAATCACGGAAATAATAATAATAATAGTACGGATTGTGCAGTTTGTTTGGGAGAATTTGAAGAAGGGGAATGGATAAAACATTTACCGAATTGTTCACATGTCTTTCATGTTTCTTGTATTGATATTTGGTTTCAGACTCACTCGAGCTGTCCTTTATGCAGAGCAGATATCTTTGATCTCGAGCACTCGTATACTCTGCAAGAAACTATGGAAAGGGAAGACTTGCAGGACGAACAACGATCGCCTTTTGAAATGTTGAGGTCCCATATCCTCGATAACTCTTCACATCGACAAGAGAGAGACCTTGAGAATTGATTTATTTCATCCGAGTAGCTTCCTAGTGCAAAGGCTCCCGTAAATATTAACATCTTGAAAAATGTCAAATGTATTAAGTCTTACACTATTACCTCTGTTTTCGTGACTGGAAACAAGTGAGCAAGTGAACATCATGCCAAACATGAGTTTCAAAATTTTGTTTGATTAACATAAATAGGCGCAGTTTTGAAACTTTCAAGGCCTCAATAGGAAGACTTCAAGGAGTTGGCGAAATTGCATAGGACTTGAGGAATAATCTCCATGTTGCTTCCAATCCCCATAGCTTGTATGATCTGAACTGCAGACTTGATTTTGGAATAAGAAAATTTCAACTATTCTGTTAAAGTCAACTTAACTCGACGATTTTTGTAACATTTTTTAAGAACACGAGAGTTCAAATGGGGATAAAAATACATTAGCGATGTATATGTAAATTGGACCCTAGTTCAATGATTAAAAACGCATTAAATCCATTTATAAATAAACTTTGTGATTAAATTTCCTGACTCAATTCAACTGCACTTTAATTTTCATGACAATTTCGGACTTCGAAATATAAAAGACCCTTGAGGATTTCCCTTTTTTTTTCTCTATGAATTTCAACTTGCAGTGTATATTATCTACATCAGGTTCTTCGAAATCTTTTCTCGCTGTAACTGTAAGATTTCAAATAATGAATAAATAAAATGAAGACTTGAGCTCTATATGACACACAAGATAGTTTTCTCATTAAATATCATTCGGCATTTTGCTCTCCCTCTTGCTTACCTGCTTTATATTTATCTGGATTTATCAGTGGTCCTTGTATGTCGGATCCATATATATGACCCATCTTTATTCTCTTCGTTTCCAGGTACCTCTTGTTTTCTTCTGTAATGGGAGTCATGACCGGAACACGACCAACAACTGCCAAGCCATAGCCTTTTAGACCGGTGAACTTTGCCGGATTGTTGGTCATTAGCCGCATGGTACAGACGCCAATGTCCCTTAGCATCTGTGTACACATATCAAACCAAGTTGTACATGATAAAATAGAAGTTGAAATAATGCAAATGAAGTGGATAAGCTTTATCTTCCAAAGAAGCACTTTCCAGTGCCTCCATAAATGATAGTCCTGCCCTTCCACAAAATGAGTCCCATTGCCAGTAAAAAAAAATCCACAAAAATTTAAAGTTCAATGGTGTAAAATGACACAATGTCCTCATCTTTAACATCACAATATCACTATATGTCATCTCTACTAACTAAGCATTCATTATAATTGGGGCTAAACTTGGGAAAAAATATATGGTCGAAGTTTGCAAATTTTCCAAATGGGATTATTTTTTGGATCAGATGGAGTCTGTAATCCTATAGTTTCTGACAGTAAATAAGTTGTCTACTATTTATTTTCATATGATTTGTGTTAGAAGTGCTGAAGCATCCAACTTACACTTTCAGATGAGTTAGTTACTTGGTACCAGAGCAGTCAACTTGCAAACCCAACAACATACATGCTATATGTTACCCAATATATACTGTCCATCTGTTTGTGTAAAATTACACCACATGTGGCAATCAAAGCCTTAAGACAGCGAATAGTTATCGGTTTCAAGTTGGATGCATACAAAACTTGGATTGTTTTAGATTGAATGAATTATAAAACAAACCTGAGCTCCAATTCCATAATCACGAGCATCAGCTGCAAATCCAAGCTCTAAATTGGCCTCAACAGTGTCATGACCTTGATCCTGCAAATTATAAGCCTGCAGTTTGTGCCCTAGGCCAATCCCACGACCTTCATGACCTCGTAGATAGATAACTACTCCTCTACTGGCTTGCTCAATTATCTGCATTGCCAAATCTAACTGGTTGCCACAATCACACCTAGCTGAGCCAAATATATCGCCCGTCAAGCATTCTGAGTGTACCCTTACTAGGACGTCTTCTCCGTTGCCAATGTTCCCCTGAGATGTATAAAAAAGAAGTCCCTCAGTTCCACAAAAAGAGTCGTATTTGTAAAACTTTTTCTCCTCCAAAAAGGAGTTCCTTTTTAGTTGATGATGGTATAACATAATGCAATGTTCTTAAGTTTACCATGAAAATTATGTTATCACGCCATCACCACAAAATGAAACATCCATCATTTTAGGGATAACCATGGATTGTAAAAAATTTCTTCATATTGCTCATCTGCTTGTTTTCAGGATGGCAAGGTCTACCTGCTTTTAGTAGATAACTATGAGGTTAAGCATATGTGCTGCCAAGTGCATTCTTCTCTTTCCCACTTGTTTTGTTTCACTGGTCATGCTTAGACCATGCCACTTACTATATTGCTTCTTTTTATAAAGCGCTATTCTCGGGTGAGCTTGCCCAGAATTAGCCACACTACTGATTTGGTAGTGACTCCGAAAAAGAAAAAACTTAGAATGTGAATATCTCTATAAAATTTGTGGATTTTCTAAATAGATTTTTTTTGTGGAACAGATGAAGTATGTCAACAAATAAGTTGCTGATTACAATTGTGGCATTGTGGCACAAATGGAGTATTCATTACCTTGACAACAGCTATGTGCTCTGTTCCATCTAGCTTTGAATGGTAACAGTAAGCTTGAAACAAACCCCATTTAGTTGGCAAATGCGAAATAGCAGTTCTTTCGACCAGTTTTTCCCTCTTTCTTTTATATCTACAAGCAATCAAGTCTAACGAAATCAGTTGACAAAAAGCACAATTACTTAGCAGAAACAGAATAATGTCAACAGGATTCTTTGTGTGCACACCACAACTAAGTGGCCCATTTCTATGTAGATACTTTATTTATTTATCTATTTATTTATTTTTGGAAATGCAATATACATATAACTTTGCTCCTAAAAATTTCAGTAAGGACCAATTCATAGCCAACGCCGACAATGGAGTACTTTGTAGTCAACCCATCAGTAGTCATCACGCAGATTGTGGACAGACAGGATTTTAAGAATTGTCAGCTAGACTTGCTGGCTGACAGACACGCAATTTAATCATGATCATTTGTGATATGTTCAGATGGCTATAGATGGGTATATGCAAAATGCTTCAAAGTCATATTGGCCCAATTTTGTTTAATTATCCAAATTGTTGGAGTAGTACTTAACCACATCATCTGACCTCTTATTATCTTGGAAGAAAAAACAAATGCCAATTTGAATGCGTATAGATTATACTCTGATCAACTGAAGTTTCGTACAATATAACAATATCTTACCTAATCAAATCAGTTATTGAGACAATTGGTATGCTGTGCTCCAAGGCTACCTTTCTTAAATTAGTCAAAGAAGACAGAGAACCATCTTCTGTATCAACAATAGCCGAAAGAACTGAAATTGGCTGCAGCCCAGCTAGTATAACTAAATCCATTGATGCCTCAGTGTGACCAGCTCTCCTTAGAACCCCACCATTTCGGTACTTTAGAGGAAACACATGGCCCGGCCTTCTAAAATCTTCAGGTCTTGAATGAGGAGATGATAGAGCAAGGATCGTTTTTGCTCTGTCTGAAGCTGATACTCCAGTAGATGTGCCATATTTTGCATCCTACTTAAGTTAAACAAGAAAATATAAAAGCATTTCATAAAGTTACAAGTTACGGGATTGCTCCAATGATAGCAACATCATATTAAATGACTCAACGAAAAAACAAAAATTAAAAATTACTACCTCTGTCTCAAAAATGATGAGGCCATGTACACCTTTCTTTGTCCCAAAATGAATAATATAGGCACATATATCAATAAAAGTATATGGTTTTGTTTAGAAAAGAAGAATTTTATGAGGATACTCAAATTTTTTGTAGCTCACAATCTCTCTCTCATCAAAAATATTTTTTCTTAATTTGCAGACTTTAGGTGTTTTATTCATTCTTTTTGAGACAGGGGAGTAAAAAATATTGATGCACCACTATGATGGAATATGAGTCATCCTTCATAATCTTACTATCTTTAGCATTGTGGTTGCCATGTCATGTCAAATTAATGATTATTATCATCAAATCAGTAAAAAACAGAAATTTTTACAGTGAAAATTAATTACCACTGTGATTGTGAATGAGGGGGCAGAGGAGTCATCTTCATTTTCAGGGGACATTAGGGGGATGTTTAGTCTCTCCAAATCTTCTTCTTTCATTCCAACAGATACAATTCCTGAACCTTGTTTAACCATTAAGGCCACACTCTGTGGAGTTGCTAAGGATGCTGCCATCACAAGGTTTCCTACGATGTCCCCATTTTCATCATCTACAACAATCACAAACTAAAACCATTTGCAATAATGTGTTAACACAATTTAATTTCCTCTTGCAACCCGAAGTATAAATTGTTAGAGAGCATGAGAATCCGAGAACGGCCTTGATATAATTGTTGAACCTCATCTTGAACTTAAAGCTCAAGTTGGTAGTTCCAAAGTTCTCATTGTATATTAATGTGGAATCAGTGTAAGATGGGAACTCGCATGGTAACACAAATTGTTATCACGGTTTACTTCCCTTTTCCACATAAGATAACTAGTGCTACTGTATTTAACCTAATACTATCGTTCTCGATCTAATCCGATTTTCGGATGAAGGTGAAACTCAAACCACTTCTTTGATAAATAAATAAATCACCTTAAAGATTAAAATTTCACAGAGTGACTTTTAAAGTATGAATTAGACTCTTCTTGTGGAAAGTAAATTTGGTACGTCAAAAAGATGTTAACCTTCCCTTGGCGCAATGTAGATAGAGCCTGTTCAATTGAAGAGAACCCCTCAGACGGGCGGTCGGGATCACCCTCAGCATCACTAACAAAGAAATCAATGGTTTCAGGAGTAATCTCAGCATCCACTGTCCCAAAAATTGTGCCCGAACTAGACACCTCCAAAGCACCCAAAACTGACCCACTTTCATTACTTCCTTTCAGAGAACTTTCATCAAACACGTTCCCGGACACCCCAACTGCACAACAAGTGGAGCCGGACAACCTATTCCTATACAGGCCAATTCTGCTCCTATTTGCATTCCCTGAACTGATCATGAAGATACGAGGGAACAATGGGTGCTGGAGCAAAAGGGAATCCATGGATTGTCCTAAACTGGTTTTAGGAATTGTTAGAACTTGATAAAAATGATTGAAAGAATTACAAGAATTTGTTCCATTGTAGTGATTTTTTTGGTGTTTTTGGATGCCACGTTTATGCATGTCAAGTGCCACCTCAAGAAGCAAAGGGCACCTCTAGTTTTGGATGAGTTTGTTTTCCATCTTTCTTATGTACTTATCAATAGTAGTGAGAAACTAAAGTGTCATTAGATTTATCAATATGGTTTGACATCTCATGAAAAAGAATAAATTGTTCTATATTAATGATTCGAGTTTAAATTTTAAAAGGAACAAATCTATTAAAAAAGTTTTTTTTCAATAATCTGTAAATTCGATCAGACTCGAATCAAATTAGTCAAAAACATCAATGAAAAATCAAAAATAAAAATGTCATTAGTTTTCTTTCTTTATGATTTATCTAACAAAATTTGCTATACATTTTTACACATTCCTCTTTATCTAACATACTGATGTAGATAGCGTCTAGATGATGTGATGCTACCGAATATTTACTCCAATCCACATAAATCCATTAAGCCATTAGGCCGTGTCACTGTTTTGGCAACTTGGGTGGGACTTGTGAGGAATGGAGAACAGGCTTTATAATAATGTGTCAAAATCAAGAATCTTTAACTGTTCTTTTGACATAAAATTCATACGCATCTCTATCCAAACAGATTATAAGAGAAATCTTAATCATAATTTATAAACTGAGATGGTTGGTTACAATTTTTTCTTTCTTTCTAGTAAATATGCAAAATTTTAAAATTTAAATTAATATAAATTAATTTAAATATTGAAATCAATAAACAAAGTTAAAGGCACAATTTGCTTCTGTATAGTAACTCTGTGTGTGTGTGTGTGTGTGTGTGTGTGTGTGTGTGTGTGTGTGAGTGAAGTATATAATAAGTTTACTCTTAATAATTCAAAAAAAAATTAATAATAATCATCGTTAATTATTAGAAGGTCAATCATAGTTGACCTCTCCATTCTGACTATCATTCTTGGCATATGTCTTTTATCATATATTAATTAGGCCTATTTAAAACTGATTATATAACTTATTTTTAAAAATAAAATATTTTAAAAGTGTTTCTCTTTGATAATTTTTAAAAAGTTATAAATAGCGTATAATAATATTTTCAGCTTATTTGAAAAGGTTAGTCAATGTTTTTTTTTAACCTATAGCTTATTGTAACCGGTTTGGTAACCGATTCTACTTTCATGTTTCTGCTTTAACTTTTTTGAGTTCATATGTTTTTACTTTTACTTGCTTCCACTTGTGGAATTTTAAATTATGCAACAATGTTTGATAACTATGTGTTACAATAAATAAACAATACAAAAAATTAAAAATAATGTTTGACAAACAAAAAAAAATTACCTAAATTTTAATATATTGCTTTAAATTATATGTAACAATATATTGAAAGTACTAATAATAAAATTATTAAATCTAAAAAAATAAAATAAAAATAAGCGCTAGGATTTTGATAGGATTTACCAGGGACAGAGTATTCAGAAAATATATTGATAATTTTTGTTACCGGCGGGAATCGAAGATATGACTTAATTTATGCCCGGTACATCCAAAAGTAAAGAAGTATATTTTTGATGTTTTCATTTTTTTGCTGCCAAAATAGATTTTGCTTCCACATTTATGGAAATAAAAATAGTTATCAAACAATATTTTCTGCTACTATTTCTAAAAAACTAAAGTAAAAGCAAACTTTTGAAAAAATAAGCAGTGACCAAACAGACCAGCTTTATAACTGTTCTAAAATAAATTGTGTGTAATCTTTCCATCCATCATTTTCGCAATTTCTTTTTTTGCGATATCTTATAATTTTGGCAACCTCTACATTTTTTAAAAGTCAAATAAAATGAAATAACTCAAATATCTTTTTTTTTTTAACTCTAAATAAAAGCGGATCCACAATCATTAGTATTCCACCTACTTTGTCTCTTTACACAAAATATTTTTTTACTCCACCAAAAAAAGTAGAAAGAATCATTTGACAATAAATCAATAATCAATTAATGTTGTAATATGCGTAAAATACATATATAATGTTAAAAAATTATGAAATTGATGGAGTATTTCATATCCCCCTCCATCTACGATTAATAATCACCGTAGAAGAAAAAAAATGTTCCAATATAATTGTCGTTGGTTAATTTCAAAAGGGACTAAATGTTAACTTTCCCCATTTTACCCCTCCTTTAAAAGCAGATAAATTTGTCTCTCATTTCAAAGTGAGTATCTAGTTATAAACCTATAATGACAACTCTATTCACATTATCTTTATAACTAAACTCAATAAAGTTGTATAAAGTTTTGTAGCCGGAGGTAGGAGCTAGGGAGTTGGAAATAATTATTAAAAATAAAAATACAATAAAAATTTGAAGTGAGGAGAGAAAAAAAGAGAGAAAGTGAAAATAAAAATAAGAAATTGTACATAAACATAAAAATTTACTTAGAACTTGAATTACATGTGAGCTGGAGACTTGAAGTATTTAATTATAACCCAAATTATGTGGAAATTATGGATATATATTTATTTTAAGATACTGAGACCCTATGAAAATAAGAAAATAAAATTATTTAAAGGAAATTATGGTGGGCCAATAACTTGGAAATAAAACTAAAACTCAAATTATGGAGGAAAGTAGATATGCACGGGGAAAGAAAGAAAAAAATTGTGGCCGTAAGCTACGGGAAGAGGATAACCTTGGAAATTTAAATTAGCTCTTGAGATACTCCCATGGTCATTCTCCCGGGTCCAAATCTGTTGTCATAATCAAATTCAATGATTATATTTTATAAAATTAATTTTTATAATTAATAAATTTAAATAGAATATATCCACTAAATTATAATTGAAACAAAAGATTGGACAACATCTTTGAATTCAATTCCACCCCACTAGCGTAAAATATTTGAATTAATTGCAAAATTTGAATTTCAATGTTTATTATTAATTAATGTACACCGAAATTTTTTATATTTATATTTAATTAATGTGCATAGAGGTAAAAAGACAAATAATATGGGATAATAAAAAAATTTATTTTCAAGTTCTACTTCTACTTCTTCTTCTTTTTTTTTTTTTTCTTTTTTTTTTTTTCACTTTTTCCTCTTTCATTTATCATACTTTTTGTTATTTCTTAAAGACCTTTTCTGTATCAAAGAGATAAGGATGTATACATAATAAGAACCATATATTATTTCAAACACAATATAAATAAGCATTATTTTTTCAACAGAACCGCAAACAATTACAGAAGTGACATGAGCTGAGAAATAATTTCGGGATGAGCTTGATATTCCGGAGCTCGACCTCCGGGGGTTACAAGAGCATCGTAGCTAGAAGCATCTAAACCCACAAAATCATGACCCGGTTTCTCATTATAAGTCCGATCACCCTCAAAATCATGGACAACGGTAACGCAGATCTCACCGGCCGCCCGTTTGGGACAAACTGCATCTAGATGGCACCCAAGAGCTTGAAGGGACTGAAAAGGAATTGCCACGTAGTCTTCCATGTAATCCCCACAAAGGAATAAAACCACCCGTCTACCCGACCCGGTTACGGTGCCTCCAAGTGCCTTGATATGCTGGCGAATGTATTGGGCACCTGCATGGACGAGTCTACAGATTTTAACGCAGAAAATTGCTGTGCATTTACGGCCTTTGACTAGATCCGCGGCTGCCAAGATCAATTAATTGTCCATGGCTGCCAGATTGAGGCGATAAAATTTCTTCACCAACTCCAGCACAGATTTACTCAGGAGCACGTCCTTCCTGGATTATGAGTCCATATATCGTATTTGTTCTGTTCGATCTCTTCAAAATGAAATTATGGCCCCTCAATTCATAATCCGTAAGCTTGCAGTGCTTGGAATGGAACCATAACTTCCCAGTCTTCCATGTGATTGGCCACACAAAATGAGAACACTCTCACGAGATTTGGAATTCGCCATTTCTTCTGTGGTATGGAGCTTCTAAATTTGGCTTCAACTTGAGAATTGAGACTGAGTGTAGACCAGTATATGTACAAGTAATGTAAACTCAATCACTTCTGATTTAGGTACCAAATAATTATTTAATTTTGAAGATATTTTTTTCTTAAATTCTAATGATGCGTGTTTATTAAATTTATTATTAAAAAATCATATTAATTTAAATAAATTATATGTCACAATTTGATTTTCACAATATCTAAGAGAAAAAAACAAAACATTATTAATAAAATAATAAATGTATAGACAGGATCCATATACTAATTAATAATTATCCACATGTTGGAATACTTCAATTAAAGTCCAAATGGAATATATATCATACTCTTCTATTAAAAGTTGGGCAGTTTTTTTTGATCCATTGTACCTAAGACCAGACTTACCGACTATGAGCACTTAATTTTGTCCACTACAAAATATCTAATCTTCCTCAAAGATGGACAGTGACGGTAATAATTTAAAGCCATTTACAATTTTTACGGATATTTGCTCCTTTCCCTTATACATTTTATTTAAGTTATTTAAATAAATTAATTTTTTATTAATAATTGATGTATATTAATAAATAATTGATGATACTAAAAGTATCTTGACAAAAAAATATATAATTATTATAAGTATTTTCACCATTAAATATTAATAAGAATTTTTAACCATTAAAATTTTAGTAAAAAATGCACACACACACATATATATATATATATATATATAAAGCACAAACCACATTATTTTAGTTCAATATTTAGCTATTTTTTGGACACTTTTGCCCCTCGATCATTTTTTCATTTTAAAAAATTAATTGTAGTTGCCAAGTTTTGAACCTTGGTCACTTCAATAGGTTATGAGTAAGTTTACCTCTTTACTAAACTCCTATGATAGAATAAATTTCAAAATATTAAATACTGTATGTTTCGCTTAATGATATGTAAATTTTGTTTTCCATTATTTTAAAGTTTACATACTTTTTATTATCAACACATTTACCGAAATTATTACTTAACTATATTTTAATTATAAATTATTAAATATAAACCTCTAACATATACATAAATACAAATTTATTGCTAAAAAAATATTACCAATAAAAATAACTATGAAATGTCTATTATTTTTCATATGTAATATATGTTAAAGAAATCACCATAAGCTTATATTTTAATTACAAATTATTAAATCTAAACATCTAACATATATATAAGTACAAAATATATTTTTTTC
>JAUMHB010047550.1:0-12796 GCA_032359685.1 Pittosporum tobira
TATAGATAGGCATATCAAGATTTAGAACATACAATCCATTTTATAATTGGTCGCTACCATAAAACATTTCATTTAAGCAAAAGGAACAACCATTGTTCTTAATAATAAAATAAAAACCTTCCACGTCTAAACATGAAACATAAATAATATTCCTGCTTATCGCAGGTACATAGTAGCAATTATTAAGTTCTAAAATCATGCCAGAAGGTAAGGGTAATTGAAATGTTCCTACAGCTAATGCAGCAACTTTTGCTTCATTGCCAATGCGCAAGTCCACTTCTCCCTTTGCCAACGTTCTACGTTTCTTGAGTCCCTGCATATTTATACAAATGTGAGAACCACAACTGGTAACTAATACCCATGAAATAGAACTAGAAGTAGCAATATTTACTTCTGTAACATAAATACCTAAAGATAAAGTCTCACTTCTTTTCTTCTTTTTCAGATCCTCCAATTATTTCTTACAATTCCTCTTCCAATGTCCAAAGTCTTGACAGTGGAAACAAACAACATCATCATTAGGACCAGTCTTGGACTTGGATTTGGGCTTAAGTTTGTTGTCTCGGTTCTGAATTTGGCCCTTACCTTTGCCCTTTTCGTTGCCCTTTTTCTTAAACCCTTTCCCTTTTTGTACCATAAGAACATTAGGAGTTAGGCCCTTCTTGATGTTTTGCCCTGCAGTTGATCAGTACTTTTTATATCTATATTTTCTTATATTTATTCTCTTGATTTATTATCAAAATGCATAAAATAGACTTGTATATCCTTGTTTAGGCTAACAAATTATTAGTCCAAGGGATTAGATACATTATATTGTTATTAGGCTTACAATGCAAAGAATTGGGCTTGAAAATGCTTATTTCAGAGAAAAATTAAAGTTTTACCTAATTCCGGACGAACAAGGATTGCTTGGAATCGAAGCAGAAGCAAAAACCAAAGTCCCAAGGGCCTTATGGCCTGACTTATGGCCGTAAGCCAGCCCGTAAGGTAACTTACGGTTGCAAGGTGGACCGTAAGGAAGGCCGTGCAACTTTTCGCGAATTCTGTTGACTTTTTCGGAAGGCTTTGACCAATGCAGTTTTGGGCTTTTCTAGAAAATTTTCAAGATAAATCAAAGTATGAGTCATAATTAGAATCAAATTGTGAGAATCCTAAATAGAATCAAATTGTGAGAATCCTAATTAGAATCAAATTATGAGAAGTCTCAAGGCTTATACCTATATAAACCCCCTCCTAGCTCTGAAAAATATACTTTTTATACAATATACGATCCAAAGAAGATCTAGAGTTCAAGGAGGCGGAGACCGTAAGGCTATTAATGGAGGCATCTTGCCGACTTCTAATGGATTTTTCTATTTTTTCTATTGTATTTTGTATTGTAAATTTGTTCTAATTTTCTTTATGCTAAGACTAGATGGATCCTACTTATGAGTAATTAAAGCTATTATTTTTATCATGTTTTTTATGGATCTATTTGTTGTGATGTATGTCTTATGAGTTTAATGCTTCTAAATAATTAGCTACTATTTAGATGATATTTTGTCATATAATTGAAGGACCGAGAGGTGAAGATTAGTGAGTGCAAATTGAGACATAACCACAGGTTAAACTTGGCTAGAGATAGTTCAAGTTGACTTGTGCGGTTTCGGTAGTAATTATACTTAGGTTAATGAATCCAAAAATTTACAAAAAAACTTAATACTTTTCAAATTATTTAAATCTCGTATGGAGAGACTTTGGAACTGATAAGTTAAATTAGGGATACTATAATTAGAGATAAGATAGCTATCTAAATTTGGGAAATTCTACTATCATAACAGATAAATTACATAACTTGCATGGTAAATCGATTGACTTTAATTATGAATGGGTAGGTGAAATCGAAATTTTAATATTCTTTTTTTTAGTTGTTTAAAACCCTAATTTTATTAGATTAGTTTATTAGTTAATTAAATAGTTTTCTTAAATAAAAATCAAACTTTTATTAATTGGTTAGATTAGTGAAGAATTATCTAAGTGGTACATAGTTGGTAAATTACAATTTCTCGTGGGATCGATAACTTTTTATACTATAATTTGACTGGTGTACACTTGCACTTTTCACCGACCAAGTTTTTGGCGCCGTTGTCGGAGAATTGTTTAATTTTCTAATTATTATCACTATTGAAAATTCTTTTCTTAGACTAGCCTTTGTTTTTTTCTATTTTACGCTTTTTTTTTTATTTTTCCAGGTTTAGGTTTAGCATAGACAATTCATGATGTTAGGTTAAGAAGCAAACATGTTGAACCAGAGATAGACGATGGGAAAGTTTGCGACCCTAAACCATAACAGTATTGAATGCAAAGATGGATGCGTTAACAAAGACATTCAATTCTCAATTGAGCAATATTTCAAATATCTAGGGATTCTCTTATGACTTTTGTGGTGGTAACCATAAGAGTGTTGATTGCCAGGTTGGTAACAATTTCGTTGCGTCATACGAAAGTGCTAACAATTTTTTTTTCGACTGTGGCAAGAATCCAAACTACTTCGACATGACCAACCCCTATTCTAACAATTATAATCCAAAATGCCAAACTCATCTTAATTTACAATGGGGAGGTCAAAATCAACCAGCTCCATGGGCACCACCGGAAGAGACGCCTAATACGCATTTGGAGGACATGATTGAAAGTTGGTCCAAACACTTGAGGAAGGCTTGAAGGACACTAATACACAGATTCAACACACAGAGACTGCCGTTAGAAACATTGAAAAGTATGTGGGCCAACTAGCGCAACAAATGACCACAAGGCCTAATGGTTCTTTATTAAGCAATACCAAGAAAAATACAATGGACCATATAAATGCCATCATTTTGAGGGGTGGTAAAGAATTGAAAACACTAGTGGTCGAGGAAAAAGAGGAAGAGTCAGCCCCAAATCCCTATACTCATCCAATTCCATATCCGGGAAGACTTGTGCCAAAGAAGATGCTATAAGCTAAATCAAAGAAAGAATAATCTAAATCATCTCAAACTAAAATGGAAGAGCATGTTTCGAATCCCTACACGTTACCAATTCCATATCCGGGGAGACTTATGCAGAGGGAGACATTAAAAGCCAAACCAAAGAAATAACAATCTTCATATCCGATGGATCAAGCAAAAGCCATGACACAATGAATTAAAGAATTAAAGGAGACAAAAAAGAAGATTAAAGAAGAAGTTGAAGAGGAGAATGAGGAAGAACAGGAGTAGACACACATACAGTCCTTATCTTCTGAGAAAGAGAAAGATGAGTCGACCTCTAATCCTTATACTCCTCCAATTTCATATATGGGGTGACTCATAAAGAAAAATTAGAAATCTGCCTAGTTTTCTAAATTCATAGAGGCATTCAAGAAACTTCAAACAACCTCCCTTTGGTTGACCTACTCACTCATATGTCGAATTCTACGAAGTTCTTGAAAGATATTCTTTTTAATAAAAAAAAACTGGATAACAATGTGACCGTAAAGCTGAACGAAGAATGTTATGCTACCTTGCAGAATAAGCTATCGTCGAAGCTAAAGGATCTAGGGAGCTTTACTATTCCCTGCCAAATAGGTGATGTGCAGTTCAGCAAGACATTATGTGATTTGGGCGCAAGTATTAATCTAATGCCATATCCGGTCTACATGAGGTTAGGGGTTGGAGAAATAAAGGACACCACTGTATCACTCTAGTTAGAGGATATATCAATCAATTATCCGAGGGGTATAGTGGAGAACGTGTTGGTGAATAGGGATAAGTTTGTTTTCCCTACTAACTTTGTAATACTTAAAATAGAAGAAGTTGAGATGCCAATTATATTGGGAAGACCTTTCCTAGCAACATGAGAGGCTCTGATTGATGTACAAGAAAGCAAATTGGTGCTACGACTAGGTGAAGACAAAGTCACGTTCAATGTCCTGAAGGCGATGAAGTACCCAAGCGAGCAAAAAGATGTGTGGATGATTAACACCATAGACAAGGAAGTGGAGTATATGTTTAAATTGACTAATGCAATAGATCCACTGTTGAATGCTATAGTGCCACAAATTAAAGAAATACTAGGCGTGGATGACAAGCCAAATGTTGCAAAATATCTGGAGCCAAATAAGTTTTGGTGGGAATCACTGGAGCCTTGGCCACCTCCATCTTTTTAACCAGATGTGTTTGTTCCCTTTCTCCATTATGTACTATATTCGCCATAGATTGGGGACAACGTATAATTTAAGCTTGGGGGAGGGGATGATATGTTTGTTGTTGTTCCTTATTTACTATTTTTAGGTTGCTAGAATTTCTTTGTTTTTAGGTTTTATTAGCTATTTTTTTATTTTTTATTTTTTATTAACTATTTTTATTTAGACTTAAAAAAAGAAAAAATCCAAAAAAAAATCAAAAAACCTATAAGTTGTCTTTAAATGAAAATTCCATGCTTTTTAAAATCGAATAATGATTGGACTTAGTTTGTTTTTAAATTTATTTGGAACTAGTATTTTACTTTTGAGAATTGATACTTAGGATTATATGAGTCAAATTTCGCATGCTTAGGTCCTTTATATCCATAATAGGCCTAAGAAATTATGTTAATCTCTTGCTATCTTATATTTGGTTTAGAATACTGTTTTCATATCACTTTTTATTTACTCTAAAATATTAAAATACTTTAAGAAAAACTATTAAAATTATGGTAAAGTTTTTGGACTTCCTTGGTAACTTTTGAATGTTTTTGATTATTGGAGAAACACTTGACCTCGAAAATTTTTTTCGAAAAAATTGGAAAAAAAAATAAGAAAAATAAAATAAAGACTTAGAAAGAAATTGGAGCAAAATGTCCATCAACTCTATAGGCAAAAGCCTATGAAAAAATACGACAAAAAATTAAGTGCCCATTTGAGATCTTAGTAGTCAAAGGGACGATCCATGCCGGCGGGTAAGAGAAACCTTCCATTCGGTTGGAGGTCTAAAGTATTGCGCTTAAAGGTAAAAGTCTAACTTGGCATTTTAAATATCTTTGAGTTAATACACGCTGCACATGAGCATATGGACACATTTTGGATAAAATCATAGGAAGCAAGGGAAAATTATGAAAACTTAGACATATTGTGGATACATGTACTTAAGTTGTGTGAAATTTTGCTTATGTATGATAAAGTGTTGATTTCTTAAATTGTAGATCTCAAGTCTTAGATAATTTTCATCACCAACTTTGTCAACTCATAAAACTTTCAGTGGATATTCAATGTTCAAAATCAAGAGGCCAAATTTCTTTAGGATAATTTTTCATGATTAGTTTGTTTGAGGACAAGAAACAGTTTAAGCTTGGGGGAATTTGATCAGTACTTTTTATATCTATATTTTCTTATGTTTATTCTCTTGATTTATTAAAAAAATTCATGAAATAGGCTTGTATATCCTTGTTTAGGCTAACATATTATTAATCCAATGGATTAGATACATTCTATTATTATTGGGCTTACAATGCAGAGAATTGAGCTTGAAAATGCCTATTTCGGAGAAAAATCAAAGTTTGACCTAATCCCAGACGAATAAAGATTGTCTGGAATCAAAGCAGAAGCAAAAAACAAAATGCTGAGGACCTTACATCCTGGCTTACTGCCGTAAGCTAGCTCGTAAGGTAGCTTACGGCCTTAAGGTGGACCATAAGGAAGGCTGTGCAACTTTTCGCTAATTCTGTGTACGTTTTTGGAAGGCTTTGACCAATGCGGTTTTGGACTTTTCTAGAAGCTTTTCAAGATAAGTCAAAGTATGAGTCCTAATTAGAATCAAATTAAGAATCCTAAATGGAATCAAATTGTGAGAATCCTAATTAGAATCAAATTTCACAAGGCTTGTACCTATACAAACTCCCTCCTAGCTCTGAAAAATATACTTTTCATACAATATACGATCCAGAGAATATCTAGAGCTCAAGGAGGCGGAGACCGGAGGGCTATTAACAAAGACATCCTGCCGACTTCTAATGCATTTTTCTATCTTTTTTATTATATTTTGTAGTGTAAATATGTTCTAATTTTCTTTATGCTAAGACTAGATGGATCATACTCATGAGTAATTAAAGTTATTATTTTTATCATGCTTTTTATGGATCTATTTGTTGTGAGGTATGTCTTATGAGTTTAATGATTCTAAATAATTAGCTACTATTTGGATGATATTTTGTCATATAATTGAAGGACCGAGAGGTGAAGATTAGTGAGTGCAAATTAAAACATAAGCATATGTTAAACTTTTCTAGAGATAGTTCATGGTGACTTGTATGATTTCGATAGTAATTATACTTAGGTTAATGAATTCGAAAATTTTCAAAGAACTTAATGCTTTTCAAATTATTTAAATCTCGCATGGAGACTGTGGGACTTGTAAGTTAAATTAGGGATGCTATAACTAGAGAGAGGGTAGGTATCTAAATTTGGAAAATTTTACTGTCACAATAGATAAATTACATAACTTGCATGGTAAATTGATTGACTTTAATTATAAATGGGTAGGTGATAACGAAATCTTAACATTCTTTCTTTTAGTTATTTAAAATCTTAATTTTATTAAATTTGTTTATTAGTTAATTAAATAGTTTTCTTAAATAAAAATCAAACATTTATTAATTGGTTAGATTAGTGAAGAATTATCTAAGTGGTACATAGTTGGTAAATTATAATTTCTAGTGGGATCGATAACTTATTATACTATAACTTGACTAGTGTACACTTGCACTTTTTATCGACCACCAGTCTTAAGCATCCCATGCAATTCAGTTAATGTTTTGTTGAGACTATACATGTTATAGTTCATAACAAACGTGCTATAGTCATTAGGCAATGACTGGATAATGATATCAGTAGCCAACTCTTGGCTAATGGGGAAACCCAATCTTTCCAAGTTCTCAAGGTAACTAATCATCTTGATTATGTGAGGACTGACCGAGCTCCCTCTAGCTAGCTTGCACGCAGTGAGGTCTTTTACAGTTTGGTACCTTTCCTGTCGTGCTTGCTCCTGAAACAAGTTTTTCAGGTTAAAAATCATCTCATATGCCTCCACGTTCTCGAATTGTTTCTGAAGATCTAAGCTCATGGTGGCTAACATTAGACAAGATGCATCTAGTGCATCATCCTTATACTTTTGGTAAACATTCCTTTTAGCATGGCGAGCATTAGTAGCAGGTGCCTTCTTTGGAACAGGCTTCTCAAGGATATATTCATTTTTCTCTTGCTTGAGAACTATTCTCAAGTTTCTATACCAGTCCAAGAAGTTTGATCCATTCAGTTTGTCCTTCTCAAGGACGGATCGCAGTGAAAGGTTGATAATGAATCGGTTGCCATTATATATCTACAACAAATATATGCCAAGTTTTAGTCACATGCTCATTAACGCAGTTTACCATAAACTCTTACCATACTTGTTGTTATTAGTATCCTTCTAAATGATAATATAGTGGGCCAAGATCCATATTTCGCTAAGACTTGAATAAACTTTGGCTTAACCCTCAAGACTTAGTTATTTAGGTAAATAATTCATTGCCCATTGCATCATATGCAACTCCTGGTTGTTGAGATTGACATCTCATGTCCCAGCTCCCCAACACTATGCCTCAAAACCCAAAACCGTTTTGATGGTCTTATTAAGTAAACCAATCATCCCACGTGGATAACCATTATCAATCCTACTTAACTTAAATAGTTAAGGATGCTCAATTTTGGTAGACCTATCTCTCAACGATCCAAGCCTTGACAGGCATTAGATTTGTAATGTATTAATTATTACTTAATTTTGATGAGTGACTGTTAATTATTTATGCTGGTATAAAAAACATAATAATAAATTAGCATAATTAAATAAACGAATAAATGTAATATAGTATGACCCCTAAACTATGAAAATCTAATCTTCAAGTAATGCACTTGTTGTATGTAGATCACCATCCAACTATTAGCATCTCCAATAAACTCGATTCTCCAATCACCTTGATTCTTTATTGAACTTAATTCTTCAATCAACATTACAAGTGAAATAAACGACATGTAGGTCGTAACATAAAATTACAACGACACGCAGGCTGCATTTAATTAAATAATACTCACGACACGCATGCCGTATTTAATTAAATAATACTCACAACACGCAGGCTGTATTTAATTAAAAATACCACGACATGCATGCCGTATTTAATTAAAACCAAAAGTAACTATGGGCCATATTATTCACCATGCATAATCATACAACACATAGTAACACATATCATCAATATGATAAAGTATATGAAACATGTAAAACCATTTTTCAAAATACTGTGCGTAATCCATGCAAGGTCAAGAGGGCTACGCCCCTTTATGGGGTGGAGGGGCAGAGCCCCTCGCGGGGTCAAGGGGCAGCGCCTCTGCAGGGTCCAAGGGTAGCGCCCTTTGCCGGTTAGCTAGCGGGGCTCGAAGGGGCAGCACCCCTCTCGGGGGCTTTTGGGGGCAGTGCCCCCAAAACAAAAATTAAATTAATAATTCTTTTTGATAGAAAAATTGCCCTCAGATTAATCATATTAATCTGAAACCCCAATTCACCATATATCTAGGTTAATCAAATTAACTGATATGAAAACTAACTGAATATGTATTCACCACATGTTATTATCCAGATTAATCATCTATTAACCCTAACTTTGTTCACAGGTTATAACATGTTAATCATATAAACCCTAATTGTGAATCATGCTCATAACAGATTATGAAAATTAAATACAGATTAAGGCATGCGATCATATACACATATCTTATACACATATCAAACCATAGATCGCTAATTATAATCAAAACTGATATATATCATATATATATAATATTTCAATTTCAATAAATCGCAAGCCTTGCTTTGATACCACTGTTAGATTTTGGATAAAATATTTATGTGAAATTTGAAAATAATTTATTTGATTCCCAGGAATCAGGCGTATATTGAAACCAAAATAGAAGATCGATTATACCTGAATGAAGTTCGATGGAGATAAGAAGAACAGTTACGTCTGGATTAGCGTGTCAATCGTCATGCCTCTACTAGTATCCACACACACGAGTTGAGCCCGAGCCTTGTGCGTGCTAGCGCAGTTCTCTGATTTCCTTTTCTCTAAGTCTTTCAACATCACGGTAATTAGGGTTGTACAAAAAGGCGTATGTACCTCCTTTTATAATCCGCCCATTTTAATCAGAGATATAAGAGAACAAGGAAACCCTAGCTGTCCGGCCCAATACATTATAAGTCTAGTTCACTTAGTGTGCGATCCTGTATGTTCACCTAACATTAGCAGTAGGCCCAAAACTCTTTCTTAGCCCACAAGTTATAAGCGGCCTATAGCAAGACATTATAATTACCTAAGTTAGGTGAATGTCTATTTTTCTGACACAACCTTATCCACAACTAATAATAGAGTACGATTTATCATTGGATCCTTGGGCATATCACTAACACCTGCTAGTTGGGGCCTCAAATTCTACAAGGACTTGGGGCTCCTCGATGCTCGGCTGGTTCAGTGTCAGATAGATGGCTCCAAGGGCGGCTTGGATCTTGGGATTTGTTTTAATGCCTTTTCTACTAACCATGTGGCTAAGAAGCTTATCGGCGTAGACGCCGAAAGTGCGTTTGGCCGGGTTAGCCTTCATCTTGTGGCTTGCTGTCTTCCAGGGGCCGTGTTTATTCGCTTGTCTCACCGATGTTGGGGATAGAAGCGAGGACATGGGCACGCTGGATCATGTTGGTGAAAGTGAGTCGAAGCTCAGCTGGTGGCCTGGGACCGACTGTTATTTTTCAATTGGGTGGCCCAGGAATGAGCTCAGCTTCTTCAGCTACGACTTCGGCGCCGAGTCATGAGGTTGAGTATAAATTGAGGTTTAGGCGCCAGCCAGAAGTCGACGAGTAATTTACCGTTGGCCTTGGGTAAAGCGATTCAGATGCCTCCAGGGCCCTAAAAAGTTGGGGCAGGTCGACATTCGCTGCTCTGGCACACTCGCCCGATCAGCCAACATCTTCTCAAGGGACTCAATCATCTTTTTGTATTCCTCTAGCTCCCTCTGCTCGGGTTGTTCGGGTGACCAAGAGCGGGATTGCTTGTCTCGGTATAAATGTTGTGGCGTTCGACATCGAGAGTCAGCTGTTCAGGGGTGGTTTGTGGGAGTGCGAAGGCGCTCATGTCGGCCGCCGGTCTGAAGAGACTAGTCGTCTTTCATGACGTGTTTGCCCTTCAACCTCTCGATTTCGAGAGTAATGTTGCTCCGGTCTTGGAGCAGCTTTGCAAACCTCTCGTTCTAGCAAGCGTTGAGGAGATCTCAAGCATCTTGGTGCCTAGGTCACCTCCGGTCGCGTCTCTTTTGCGCTCGAGAGCAGTGTTGGGAGTCAGCTGCATTTTCCTCGGGAGAGCTTTCCCCGGAGTTGTTTTGGACATCGTCAAACTGCCTGTCCAAGGGTTCAAGAATCATGGTATACGTTCTTCAGGTGCCCTGCATGCCTTAGGGGCTGGGTGTGGGGTTTGCGCTACTCTGGTGTGCAGACTTGTGTGCTGAAAGGGTTTAGTATAGAGATAGATCATATAGGACCGAGATGACCCCTTATTCTAGCGCCAATTGTTGGGATTAACCCGACCTCTGACCAAGTCCAAACCTTACTTCCAGCTGGGCACACGTCTGCGAGAGTAGGTTCACATGAAACATATGCAACACGAGGGGTTTGTTCCCTCGTTCCCCTCTCTGATGCTTAAGTTAGTTGAGATTAAGGTGGTAATCTGAGTATTAAGTAGGAGAGGGTGGGGTTTACTGGTGAGTTTACATTTTTACAAAGCTTGGGCTCTTTTTTGTGAGTTTCTCCCCCTCTCTCTGTGGAGATGGGGCAATATTTATAGAATTTTCCTTGACCCGTGGCCCGATAAAATGGGCATGGTGCGTCTGCTTTGAGTTGACAGCAGGTATGACACGTCTCCTTTGAGTTGACAGGGCTGCAGGGTTAGGCGGTTGATTGGACACCGCCTGAGAACTTGTTTTATATAGCCTTTGGGCTGCTGGACCCGAATAAGGTAGAGTCAAACCTAATTGATTGGGGTGGATTGGGCCCACTATTTGGGAAGGCTTGGGCCCAAGACGCATAGTTTGAAAGTCCCTTATAGCGATGGTCCGACTGGATTGAGGCGGATGCAAGACCCTTCGGAGGCCGATGACCGAGCTTGAACCTTCTGGATGCCGGGAGCCGGGACCGATCATTGTTTGGGCGAAATGGGCCGAGCCTAGATGATGGCCGATCGAATGAGCTGCTACATGGGATGTCACGTTGTCTTAATTAGGGATAAGGTGAAAACCCTAACCCTAATTTGGGATGATCTCTATCAATTGTCTTTAGCCAAAATCTATTTACATATTTTCCAATGACAAGGTTTGAATTGTACATGCACGTAATTTAACAAAGGCATTTATACGTGTGTGTGGATTTAGGTAGTACTTACCATGACAATAAAGTCGGTGATCAGTCACACACTTCGAGAAAAATTAAGATAATTATTAAATTTACTTGTGAACATATTAATTAATTTTTATAGCTTTTTACATTTCTATTATTGTCTCAAGTATGTCCCCGTCTTTTATTTCTAAGAGATTTGATCTTAAACTAAGTTTCACAAATTTGTCATTAATCTAACGTACGTAAATAATAGTACTGCAAACGTAAATCAACCTCAAATTTACGAATTTTAATTGGCGAACTCATTAATAAACATTTTGTTAGGCTAACATGACAAATTACTCTCTGAACTATACAATTTTATTTTGGCCGGGACACTTGCATAATTTACTTTTTTTCCGGTAAAAACCCTAACAAATTTGTGAATTTTCATTTTGGGTAACGTTTAGCCATCACACGAAAGTTATCATGTGATGTGGGATCATAACACCCTTATAGGTGAGGGAGGGAATTATTGATTCCACATTCGGTGTAATTATATCTTCGAAGCACTCAATTTAAAATTAATTGACGATGAATAAAATAATTTTAAAAAATTATATATTAAATTTTAATTATCTAATGTAAGATTTTACATCTCAATACTCCTCTTCACGTATGAGTAATTTTCTTTGGTTTATATATTGAATTCTAATTATTTAATTATATGATGTAAGATTTTAATTATCAACACCCCTCTTCACGTTTGACCTAATTTATACTGGGTGACACAGAACATGATAGATACAATCCCCCCTCCTCAACGAGTCCCCATTTAATACGTGTTGAGGTTCTCCAATTGTTATCCTATCCGCTCCAGATCCACATCAATAATCAAATGAATATGAATTCACAAATCCTCTAATATGTGGTGTTGTTATCATGTCAATAATTAAATAAAAAAATATATCTCGCTTTATATAATTGACGAGTCTCTCCACTTATCACTAATTAATTTAAATCGTATGTTTCAACAGATAAATGTATTAACAATTTATTAAAAATTATAAAAAATATTATATTAGTTTATACAGCAGGAAACGGTATACATATACCTAATATCCTAGTTATCAAAATGGCAATGAAGAAGCACCAATGTATATAATACTCGTGTATATAAATGTAAGATAGTTTTGGCCAAATCCATATAGTGCTCATTTGACAGTAGTATTTACATATAATTATGTGAACTTAAACATAGTAAAAAAAATTATATTTAATATATTAAATTTAAATTTAAAATTAATTTTAATAAAAATTTAAAATAAAATTTATACTATAAACCATAATTTGTTGAATACGAGAAGCTC
>JAUMHB010047561.1:0-17168 GCA_032359685.1 Pittosporum tobira
ATTTATCTAATACACTTACAAATACATTCACATATAATAATATATATATATATATATATATATAGAGAGAGAGAGAGAGAGAGAGAGAGAGAGAGAGAGAGAGAGATTGAGATTTTGACCTGCTTCCGAGGCCGAAGAGACTCATTTTGGTGAAGCCCTTCCGCCTAGCTGGTAATCAATTCTGTGTATAAGAATTCACCGATTAATTTTTTGGTGACGAAGGAGGGTTTATGAGTGTACACATGTATATATATAAATTGGCTGTATATATAGAGAGAGAAAGAAAACGACAGGGGAGGGTTAAATGACAGGCTGGCATACATGCATTCGAAGAGAAGACTCAATTTGGCCACAGCCAGCAGAAAAGTAGTCTTCTTCTTTCTTTGCCATTGCCAGCGCGTGAGCGATTCTCCTGAAAATCGCATTATATGTTTCGTATATATCTATATCCATATATATCTGTATATTTATTCTTTTTTTATTTTATATTTTATTATTTTTATTTTGGCCAGTATTCTCTCTCTTACGTCACGGTCTTTGTGTATCTGCGTATCTATGGGCAAAGTGAGGTTTCTGCGTGCGGGCCAAAACTGTGCATAAATTCTAAAGATTGATTTAGACGGGGAGAAATAAGAGCTTAAACGGTTTTAATTAGATATTAATTTATATAAATAAAAAATTAATTTTAAATATCTAATTAATTAATATCAAATAATTATTTATAATTTAATCTAAAATTAATAGAAAGTAGGCAAAAAAAAAATTAGAAGATATAACGCATATAAATGTTATGCACTGGGCCATCAGTTTACTTCGTGGCATTTTTTATTATACTATTTGGTGGAGATATTTTTATCCTTAAAAAAAGAAAAGTACATCACTAAAAATATTTATTTGTTCTAAAATTAAAAATATTTATTGATTTTAGTTCACCTTATTATATATCACAAAATATGTAGGTATTGTTTCCTAAAAAACAAACATGAGTAGGTATGGTTTTGCTATCCAGAAAGCCTAAATTAGTAAAAGCTTATCTTCTTAATTAATCAAGTTTGCTTATGCTAGTATTTATTATAGGGTGAGATTCTACAATAGTGAAGGTGTGGTTGGGGCTCTGGACTTGTGAAGGAATTAGCTGTAATGATCAACGATGAATTGAGTCAGCTAATTTGCAGTTTTGGGACAGACAGCTATATCTATACCCAAAACAGAGTTTCATATTTAATTAATACTCGAGGTTATCGGATAAAGCACTTCTAATAAAGATTAGAACTTAAGAGAAAATTGCTTCTAAAAGAAATGACATAATGTCTTCGAGCATCACATTCACATTCATCCCGCTACCACTAACTAAGCAATAAATAATTAATAATAATATATTGCAATTTTGCAAATGCAGACTCTTTTCCATAACAGATATAGCTTAGTGTTAATAATTTGGAAACGAAAAAAGAAGACGGCTTGCTTCAGCTTCAGCTAAGATCTGGAAAACCATGAAAACTAATTATAACCTTGGCGACAAGTGTTGCATTACATGGTGGATATGGAAGAAGGCACTCCAGATTCATACTAGCAATGGTTTGATAGAGGATTTGAGGGCGAGCACACAGAAGATGCTTCCTCTCTGCTAGTTCCTTGGCCAGCTCACTTTGGTGATTATCCATCAAATCCTCATTGACCACCACAATTAGGGGTTTGGTCAACTGCAACGTTTCAAATATGCTCCAGCACCCTATACAACAGCAAGGTTCAGTTAACACATGTAATAACATTTATAAACGAGCAAAATCGTGATTGGGCTCTTAATGTCATTAGGCATCAAAAGGTAATTGCAGGCTCTTTTTGGGGTATTAGATTAATAGATTATGCTTAGAATTTAAATAATTTTCTTATAAATGAGGGAACCTAACTGACTTATCAAGAATGGAAACAACACTCAATTGCTCACGGCGAAAAAACATCCTGATCACTAGACGATATCCGAGGTTTGCGGTACAGCTTCGCATTACAAAGTGATGCATGGTTGGACTGGTTCCATGTCATAAAATTACAATAGTAACTAAAAAAACGGAAATCACATTTTTGCAAATTACACACACCATTTTAGCCGAACAACCCTACCAGTTCCTGACTAAGAAACTAAGGTTTTTTATCTCATGTATGTTTGAAGGGTCAAGATCGTAGGCTGGGTTGTTGCCGTGTTGGCATTAAAGTACTAAACATCTACTCAAGAATGTGGCAGCAGTACATACCTAAAGCAAAGATATATCATTATTATATGGTGATTCCCAAAAAGGATGGGTATAAGTATATATTACAGTACTTGCATGACTAATAACGAGAGATGCAGATCTCAAATGGTCAGCAACAGTAGAAGAGAATCTAAAGTAGCCTACAGCCAGGGAACCATCTTCTCCTTTACACTGAAAGAAAGTTAATAAGAAACAAGAACAAGCATACACTTTTGGGGGAAAGAAGAAAAATGTTTTCCAGGTTTGAACAATACGAGAAGCCTCAGCTCTTCATTATTTGGAACACTTCCAACCCTAATGAACAAAGCTTTTAAACTATTATCCAATGATGAAACAAAAGATATTTGATACCATAATTGAAAAGAACATTCTACCGGACCTTTTCAGGAAAGTAGGATCCCCGACCCATTTGAATGAGTAGGTGGGTGTAACCTTTCCTAAACAACTCATCCTTAACTTCATGAGAATCAATCACTTTAACAAGGGCATCAAAACAAGTTGTTCCTACTGTCACAAAAACTGTTCGCCTTGGCTTCAAATTCTCATCCATTCCCATCTACATTTTATGTGTTTTCTCTAGATCAAACACTTTCCAATCTTGACAATATCAAGTTCAAGAGTAACATAATCTATGTGAGAAAATTGAAGATCAATCAATAAGCCGAGCATCTGAAGCAGAAATTTACATGATGCAGATCAATAACATCAAATCGGTTGAACTAACTAATTGATGTGCTCACTAATGTTAGTAATAAACAACTCAATGGAATAAAACAAGGAGAAAATTGAAAGAGACAATCACATAAGAACTCAAGAATTTTATGTGGAACTAATGGGAAAAAAACTATAGTGATCGTAATATTACTATATTCTGATAAATAATACAAAAGTTGTATACATCCATCTCCTTATATAATAAATATAAGGACAAACTCTAATCTACCAAAACTACAAAATTGACCTTAAAAAGTCCGCAAACGAAAACACCAAGTCCAAACATAAGCAAAACATGACCAATGGCCACTCACCAGGAAGCGGGATCCTCAATTCGTACTGATATGTCGTCTCGGGTGATGTATCGTCCAATGTTTACACAGTATGAACCATATCCAACAATTTATTAATAAACTAATCATCCATCCCAAAATGAGAGTCATGCATTTTAAGAGTAGTTTCCACTTTCCAATTTTATCTCCTAGCCCAGTTTAAATAACATATCTAAATTAAACATAGGTTTAACCATTTACACCATGGATAAAATTTGAATAATTTGTCAATTTTTGGTCTATTATCTGAAACCTGAAAAACGGCTTCGAATTAGCCACATAGGTTTAAATGGTTTTATCAAAAGTGCATTAAAGTCAAAGACAGCAAATGCCACATGAATTACTGATTCCGATTGAAGGAAGTTAAGGGTCAGTTGACCATGGATCAATCCAATAGAAAAATGTATAACAGAAGCTGCATATCATTGAACTTCAAAAGTTTGATATCCTTCCCCACAAAAAATAAAATAAAATTTGGATTCGTCAAAGTATTTTCTTCTAAGAAGGGTTTTTCTTTTTTTTTCTAGCGATAGTGCAAAACTTCACAATTACATGATCATGTTATCACTATTAAACTAACCCTTTTCAATTTTAGGAGTAAACATTGCAAGGAAATGTGACTTCATATCCACAACTTTTTTAAATAGAACTGTTTTTATCAAACAAATAGAAAACAATATCATCCAATGCATCTGTGTACAAATATGAGAAGGAAGATAGGTAATTAAGCTATTTCAGTATTCCTTTCTAAAAGAATGATTAAAACACTTAAAATCCGTAAATTAAAAAAACTACACGAGAGAAAAAGATTTTAAGTCACAATTTTTCCTATAAAATTTATCTTTTTTAAACATACATCATTTATTGATATACGTGCATACAAAAAAAATAATACCCAATCTCTTTCTTTTTGGACGGATGGACTACTTAACCATCTCTATTATTATTATTATTATTATTATTATTATTATTATTATTATTATTATTATTTCCAGTAATTTTATTATAATTCGTTAAATTAATAAAATAAGAATCTTAGAACGATTCAAGCATCAAAATGTGTGAATTTTCACCCAAAAATTAGATACCTAACACAAACATATCACTTAATCACAACATCAATAAAAATATATACAAGATTGAGGGTAGGTTTTTACTGCTACCTGGGAAATAAGACGGTCAAGGGAGAGAGATACTTTCTGCAACAACGTCCGTGTGACTGTGTGACAGAGTAGAAAGTGAACTGAAGATGAAAGACGATTTACTTTCCCGTCATTCTACCACAGTTAAAATGGCATAACAGTAATTGTTCTTGTTTGGGCTAGTATTTATAGTTTGTTTGGGCTGTATGTACTAGATTTATTAATCTTAAATTTGTTTGAGATATTAGTAAAATAGCTTGGCACAATTAGACAACAGGACCAAAGAGAGCCCTTCCTGGGCTCTTGGCCACTATAGAGAGGGAGTTGGGCCATTGCCATTATTGTTACCCCATCTTTAGATCTCTGTTTGGGTCACATTCAAATCAAATTAAAGAGTACATTTTAATTTTTAATTTCCTATTGGAGTAATATTTCATACAATAAGTCATTTTTAAAATTTTTAAAATTATTTTCAAAATCTTGAATTTCAAATCAACATGAATTTGTCTAATTTTGACTAATACAATCAGGAATGGTGTGAATCATTTAAATAATTTTGCTCGTTAAAACATTAATATATTTTTATCCCTATAATAAATTACGTTACTTTTAAATTATAATTTTATGAATTAATTCTTAAAATTCAAAAACCGACTCGACTAGTATGTAACACATTCTTCTTCAAGAATGTGGTGAGGCATATGCTTGACCTGTTGAGAAGTTTGGACCACAAATGTGTAGAGAGGAAGATAAGGTTATCGTATCGTACTGTGACAAGGTGTACACCGTCGGTCACTTCCTTATCTGGAAACTTAAAATCATCTTGGTGTAGGAAACCAGCATGATTTCTGAATACATTACTTTGGTTATCCAGTAAAAGTTTAGTCTATTAGGTGTGTCTGTTTATCTATCTACATTATAAAATGAAATGAGTGATCCGCCGCTTTTGGCATGAGCAAAAGTAATTAATTACAATTAAAATAAAATTCTACCATTCGGATAAGTTCGTAATCAACTAAAACTCTTATTACACTCATTTAATAATATTCTAAAAATAGAAACCAAAAATCTCATATGTACGTGTGTGTGTGTGTGTGTGTGCCAGGAATACAACTATATATGGTGGTTGTGTTTTTGAATATTGGAGTACATTGCAAGCTTTAGTGATTACCCGTCTAATGCGAAGAATTAATTTATTCAAATACCATGACATTTAGGTTGAAATAAAATAAAGATTGCTTACATTTGACAAGATCACTTCAGTCACAAACTAGTACAATAGAAGAATCTTTATGCAGCATTGAATCAATCACAAGAAAATGAGAAAGAAATTATTTAAAAAAAAAAAAAAAATGTCAACATAAAATGGACTTAATTAATTAACCAGTCCCGCCAAGAACACTCTTGAGCTTCTTCACAACAGGACCATCAATAAAAGTCGTTTTTGTCACCAATTCCGTGGGGAAATCATTCGCGAAAAGCGCGAAAGCAAGGACTTGGAGCCCCGGATTAGCGCTGCTAAAACTCACAAACCCAAGAGCCGGTCCTTCCCCGGAATTTATTTGGAAATGCAACAACCCTTGAGGAAAAACCATTACATCCCCCTCATCTAAGGACTCGAAATAAACCTTATTCGAGGAGTCGATAAATCCAGCACAAATTGTCCCTTGAATAACAACCAGGACTTCCGATGCACCTGGGTGCGTGTGCAATGGAATAACACCGTCCACGGCTAGGTCTAACCGGGCCACGGATATCCCTAGCCCGTTTACAGCCGGAAATTGAGCTACAAATGCCGTACTCACGGCGGCACCGATGAGATTGGTGGTGTTTCCAGCGACTCCGAAGCCGGAGTAGACGAAGTTGTTCACGGAAAGTGAGGCAGCTTTCTTGCAAGGGTAGCCAACCGGACTGTCGGGAAGTGACAAGTCGGCGACGCAGAAGTCTTGCACCAAGGCATTGGAGGAGGAAATCAGGAGAATGAAGATGAATAGGAGTGGGAGAAACATTTTGGGTCTTTAAATTAGTTTGTAGGTAGCTTGTTAGAGTTTTGGTTTATATAAAGGCATGGAATGCTGTGGATATTTTTGGCGAAGTGTCATTGATTATTGAAAGATAGGGCTATGAAGAAATTCACGTGCATTGGTATAATAGAAGGAAACGACATAGTATGGGCTGGTCATGCATGTGAGTATACGATATTTCTTCAGACAGCAACAAGAAGGCTCTTTTTGTTTGAAACTGTAGACCGGACTGCATATCCTTCAATTTTTTCAAAAGATACTCATGAGCAAATCAGTGCAATTAATTGCATTTTATTGATAATTATTGAGTTTTATATTCTACATGTTTTCCTTATTATAGTCAAAATCTTAGACGAGATATTCCTTCTTGCTCTTATTATGTATCTACTTTCAAAAAATTAAAAAATAAATAAATAAAAATACTTACCATATTTTCATCTAATTTCCTTATTTTGTTTAGATAATGAAATTGAATTAAATTTAGCTAAATTTTGGTCACTGCTGAGTCTACTTAATTAGGGACCGACACTCTTGTGTTGACATGCATTTGTCCACAAATATAAAAGTAAGACTCTCATTTTAGATGAAATCCATGAATAAAATGGTGGGATCGTTGATGGAGGATAAATCCTTTGCTGGTATTATAATGTCTTTAACTTTCTTGATCATTGCATGGTAATTGAAAGCTAACTGATAATAAATTAGAAGCCTCAATCAGGTCATTTTAGTATAGAAAGACTGTCAATGAGGTTTTAATCCAATAGTTAGAATTAGAGTGCATAAATTCTCTATTTCTTTGAGATTTTGAGTTCGAATCTCCACCTTTTGATTATTACCATATTATCAATTTATTGGTTCATGTGAAAGTCGAACTTTAATTAATGCTCTTATAAATTTGGTAAGATCATTGCCGCCACACACTCAAAAAAATTTGTATAAAAAGTCTAACTTTTTGCAAATAAGTCGTTCTGAAAGGGAAAAAAATGTCAAACAGATACATTGGCTTATTAAATAAATTAGTTTAAATTAAGTTGTTAAAGAAGTTATAAGTTATTTCCGAATAATATGCGAAAATAGGGTTAAGAACTCTTTCTCTGGATCAAACAAATAAACAAATTTGAATTGTTATACAATAAGGCAGGCATTAATTATAGATTACTGAGATAAATTAAGGAAGATGAAAATATCAAAAGGAGTGTGGTCCTAAAAGCACATAAAGAAAGCCAAGCCCTTGGCAGGAGAAGACATTGTGACAACCAAAAAGTGTCTCTCTGCAAGTATTTCACTTGTCATTTTAGAAGAAGACCATGAGACAATATGTGGATCTTAAGAGTTCCCTATCCTCTAGGGTAGCTTTTGGATCATAACGGAGCTAGCTCTTTTGATAATTCGGCTTAATTAAACCACAATTATTTGCAATTTTACGATCCAACGAAAATTTATACTTCATCTTTTATTGCGAATACAAATTGAGTGGATTAGGCTAGTTCGTAATGGCGTTGACAATTTAATTTTAATACCCATGTTTGAATTGAAACTAAGATACTAATTTATTTATTTTTTGTAATAGGTGCTGGCAAGTAAGACCCTAAATAGAATTAAACGGTTCGAAATTTATTCGAGATTGCACAATTAAAAACTTGATTTGAGCTTGATTCAAAATATTAACGAGTAAAATATGAGTATATTTTAAAATTCGATAAATTATTTGGACTTTATAAAATTATTTTTTTGTATTGATGTTTGATGATATTTGCTCGAAAATTTCAAATTACTCAAACTCGATTCGTTTTCGATCTTGATTCGATAGCTAAATGAGAGATACACAAATTTAATTTCAAGTTCATTAAATATACAAGTATAATCTAAGTACGTTAATATTCGATTCGTTTACACTCCTGTTGGCAAGTTGAGTTGTAGTTGTTGAAAACTCGAGTGATAGGCATATGGGTTTCAACTAGGCCCAATACTCTGCAGCACCAAACTATGCATTATAAATACAAAAAAATTGAATTTACAGGCTCAAAATATAGTAATAAAAATAGTTCAAAAACAAGTCCCAATTAAGAAAAATAATATTTTTTGTACAATTACAATACCAAAATAGATATAACTCAATTGCTAGCCACTCTCTTCTTCCAACTAGAAGATTCAGGGTTTAAACCTTAGCCTGTTTTTATATTTTCGATAATTCTTTTCTGGTCCCGGAAAGCAGTTCAATATCGAGTTTACCTTAAACGGTACCGGTTCGAGTTTTTAACTTGTAGTGGTTCGAGTTTGCAATTTGAATTTTAAATAATAATAATAATAATAATAATAATAATAATAATAATAATAATGGATAAATACATAATGTAAATTCATATTAGACAAAAACAATATCAAATTGACAAAATAAGATACAAATGAGTCCGTAGTAAAAAATGAAACAACTTAGTTTCAAATTGAAATTAAATTTTAATATTAACAACAAAAATGAAACATAAAAGCATGAAATAACTTTTTAGTTATTGGATCAAGTATTCTTTTTCAAATTCCTTAAATCATATTTTTGTGCACTGAAATTCATAATTAGTATAGGAAGAAGCCTTATGAGATAGAATTTTTTTTTTTTTTCTTTCGGTCGTACTTAATTAAATTGTTATTACGATATGTAAAACTGCTACTACATACTAAGAACATTATCGTCTTTATGGGACAGAAGGATTAAATACATATTCCTCCATTATGAGGTGATTAAAGTAATTTCCTTAATAAAGGCGATTTAACTTTCAAAATTCCATAATGAAATTTAAAATTGATTGGATTACTTTCATGTAAGTAAGAAATTTTATAAGTTTTAAATTAGTGCAATAAATTATAACTGTATAAGAAAAGCTTATAATTTTTTAAATTAGTAAAATAAATTATAACTTTATTAATCCAATAATACAAATTCATAAATTTTACAAATCAATTTTAAAAAGTCAAAATAGTGGTGATCAACAAAGAGATTCTCACATTAATTATTTCAAAATGGAGCACCCAAATTTTTGTTTTCATTACCATCATTCCTAAACTAATATGCTTTTTATTTATTTTATTTAATATTTTAATTCTTAATACATTTTTTGCTCCTGAATTGTTGAGGCTTAAACTATTAATCGTTTAACTTATTGGCCTTATTTGTCAAATTTTATTGTACGGTCTATAGCTTATTTCAAAATAAATAAGTTATTTTATAGTGTTTGGCAAAAATTATTGATAATAAGCAATGAATGACGTACAACGCTTTAATACACAGGGGGGAAATGATGATGGTGCGTAAATATTTATTTTATACCCAAATTAATTTCACTAATAATGACAAATGACCAAATTTTCTCTTAAACTATTTTTAATATTATCATTTTGCAGAGAAGCTATTTAAAGAAAAAAAAAAACATATAATCAGTTTATCAACTAAATTGATGTAAATTAGATTACTAAATACTCTCTCCATTCCTAAATAATTTTTTTTAGAGAGAAAAAAATATTTCAATTTAATTGTCATTTTTACATTTAAAGGTAAATGTCAAAGTACAATTTTTGTAATTTCATTCTCTTTCATCTTTCTAATTAGTTTTGCTCTAATAAGCGTTTTATTTTTATTTTATCTACTTATTTTTCCAAATATTCTACTTAAATTAATAAAATAATAATTAATTTTTTTAATTCATGTAAATACCGTTATTTAGAAATAAAATAAGTAAATTATAATTTTTGAATAAGCTGCTATAAACAGGGCCATTATTTCCTTGGAATTTGGGTTGGGCTTCCTCTAATAGGTCCCAAAACTCACTTGGGACGCTACAGCATTCCAAGACTGGCCTCATCATAGGCACGTGCGGGTCTCATATTCCCTCTTATATTCTAGTTCTAGCTCCCATAGAAACAAGTCTCATTCTACGTGTATCATCCTTTTCGTTGTGTTCATAAGTTTAAGCGTGAGACATCGAAAATTTAAAATAAAAATTTATGAAATTTTTTTTAATTTTAATTATATAAAATGATATTTGTTTAAGGTGATTAACATTTATCTGGGATTAAATTTTTATAAATTAAGTTTATTAGGGGTTATATGGTTAGAAGTTGAATTAAATTGGGCAAAATGAAAATTCTTGAAACTAGTTGTGATGTAAATAATATACGAGATAATTTTAAGTTGCAAGCCTCATTTAAGGAAACAGATATCACTATTGAATTCAGAATGCCCAAATTAGTAGGAAATGAGTGTAATATTGATATAATTCCGAAATAATATTTTTAGACCGAGTCGTTTACTAACCGTTCATTAATGTCTCAAGAAAAATTATATATATATATATAACAATAATAATTTAATAATATTAAAGTATTTAATGTTACTAAAATAAAAAAAAAAATCTTAATTTTTAAACGTGTCAAAAAAATAAATAATCATCTCTAATTTTAAAACATAGATAATATAAAATCCTCAATTATTTACAGTAATTTTTCATACGATAAAAGCTAATATAAATTAAAATTATGGACTGTTAATCAAAGCAGTGGCTCAAAACCAAACAAAAGTCATCAATTTCCTATTTGTTTAGGTGGTTGTGTTTGGCTAAGCTGATCAAGTTATGAGTAATTGCTGTTGGCATGCTTTGCTTGCCAGTTACCAACTATTAATGGAAAGCATAACGGTTCAACCTACTTGAGAGTTATATGAGTAAATTTCATTTTGCACCTCAATATTTTAAATCTCATTTTGTATTATAGAGTTTTTATTTTAAATCTTTAAAAATAATTGAGTTTTTATTTTAAATCTTTAAATAATTCACGTGATATGTTTATAAATTAGTTCTTGTTGAACAAATATTTTAAAAATGTTAAAGTTAAAAATTTAAACTTTTTGAGAGTTTCGATTTTTACCTTAATAATTTTAACAAATATTTTTTTGAATAATTTCGTCATCACTTATATGCCATGTGTGACATGCATGTCAAAGAGTTTGAAAATTAGAAAAAAATAAAGATTTCAAATGTTGCATGTTGATACAGAAATATAAATTCTAAAACATAAATTAACACATTAAAAATATTAAAATACAAGGGAAAACTTTGAGTATAATTAAAGGTGAAAAAATAAAATTCACTCAATAGCAACCGCCAACTTTAAAGTATGCAATAAATTCTCCACATAGCCTCCAAAGCTGACCATTTCATCATTAAAAAGTCATCAGGAGAAATTAAATGGTGACAACTCCATAATAAATGGCCTAACTACAAGTGTCTTGACTAATTATTTTCTCCAGATTTGACGAAGCACTAACGTAATTTGGTAATATACAACACTTAACTCCACCAATAAAAATTATAATTAAGGTGTTAGATTTCTGCATACTTTTTATGACATTGACTAGGACTGTTCAAAAAAAGCAAAAAATCTACCACGGGTATTTGTACCGTTGATTTCATAAATTTAATTTCGGTTCGGTTGCAAAAAAAAATATTCGGTAAAAAATTTAAAGCGGTTGCAGTTCGGGTTTTTTCCGAAACTAAAGGTAAAAATCGCTTTCTCATTTATTTTATTTTCTCATTTTTTAATTATTTTTTAAGAGATTAATAGAATAATTAAACGATAATCATCTATCCAACAAAATCTTCTTATTTAAATTTAATAACAATTTAGTGATTAAAATGTTAACTTTTTTTATCAATATTTAAAGGTGGAATTAGAAAAAATGTGTAATAGATTTTGAAATATCAAAAATATCATCTCGCAAACAAAAGGGGATATATCTTACATTACGTTCAGATGTTATCAGCCTAGCAATTATCATTAACTCATGAAGACATGCCAAAGCTAATGTGAGGATGGTAGATTTAATGAGTTTAGTTTAGTTTAGTTCGGATGGAACGTAGGGGTGAT
Organism: Pittosporum tobira; assembly: GCA_032359685.1. NCBI lineage: Eukaryota > Viridiplantae > Streptophyta > Magnoliopsida > Apiales > Pittosporaceae > Pittosporum > Pittosporum tobira. Next base: position 12,378 of record JAUMHB010047561.1, read on the forward strand.
ATTAATAGGGCAAAGTTTGGGATGCTTGGCGGTCTTTGTTTCAAAACAAAGATGCATAGTGAGTGAGTTACAAATGGATGTTTTCATAATAAAAACAAATTTTGAATTTACCATAAGGGCATAACCCATTTGAAAAAAAGGACTCTGAAAATTAGAAATTAGAAGATTAAACTGTGACTAATCAATTTGAAAGTATTAAAAAATAATATAATTTACAACCTTAAATCAACAAGTATTACACCATTTTCAAATATATCATCAAAATACTATCTAAATATATTTAAAAAATAAAAAATAAAAAATGAAGATGATACGGTACCGAAGTTTTTTCAAAAAAGTCACTACTGAATCGCTATCATTACCGCTTGTGCGGTTGTGGTTATTTCTCGTTAATTAAAGCAAATACGATTACAATATGGAATAACGATTATGGTGTAAATTTTTTCCGTTGAACAGTCATAAGTCATTGACCAATATTTGAAAGTTTATTCTCTAAATGGAGGGAAGGTGAAGTGGAGAAGGAAGTCCACTCTCGTAGTTCGACATTGTTTTTCGGAGAATTTTTGCAGGTGATCAAGATGCTTGTACTTTTGAAAATAGACCAAGCTTCTTGTTGAATGTGTAGGTTGATTTTAGCTTTTCATTTAATACGAATAATAGTTTAAGAATTTCACATCATTTTAAGTGTACAAATATTAATAAAAGTGTGCAGAAATTAACATTAAAAAAAAATCTTAAAATTTGTAATAACGTACAGCTTGTTGAAGGAAATTACACAGACATATGTCGGAAGATTAGAATGAATATTTTTTGCACTCATTTACCGTAATTTACAGATTTGTCTAAAAAAAATGTTACTTTTAAATGTATAATTACTTTGAATTTATTGTTGGACCCTCGTTAAGGAACGAGCACTTCTATCACCATTATTTCATCCGTAAGACTCAAACCACTGAAAACTTTATTTAACGAACACCAAGTTTTTTACCTCTCCGCCCAATATCTATCGGTTACTTTGCAGGTCTGTCACTGCTCGCTGGAGAATAATCTTCCATTTTAAAAGTCAATAGCAATGTCAGAATTTAGATTGACAAAGTCAACCTTTTTATCATGAAGAAATAAGAAATGGAATACCTTTGTCTTGGGATAGGAAAGTCAGAATTCACTGAAATCTTACCAAGACAAACATGCCCTTCTTCTGATTCATGTGTCCACAACGTGTTGATATGATGATTCACATGTCAAGTTGGCTGCCAGTTGACCCACTTGGAAACGGGTCTTGGAATATAAGACCGGTTCCTTTCCGGTTGATCAACAGTTGGAGAATATTTCTGCAGAGGAAAATAATACACCTGTGTCTTTTCTGATTACGTTAAGTTTATTAGTGTTTAAAGATTATACAAATTAAATGTAGTCAAAATTTTCAAAAAGTAAAATTTATAAGTTAAATTCAATTTTAACAAATATTTAAAATTAAATTTAAACCGTAAATTACATTTTAACAATCTCAACCGAAACAAGTCTTAATTGGAAGCCTGAAAATTTTACCACACGACCCGAATTTTTTTTACCACTTGGCTAGTCTGAACGTCGCGGTCAAAAAGTTTGAAACTTTGATACGGGTGGAAGAATTGGGTTGGAGGCCATGTGGTCCGGGATCTATATCCTAAGGAGAGTAGCATAAGCAAATCCATCATCAAATCCCCCGCAAAAAGGCCAAAGTTAAAATATTCTGGTAGTAGCTTGCTTTTAACACGCATGCATTTACATTCATCATCCGGCTCTGATTATTTGTGTCCCCCACATGTTCTGCCGACCAGTCAAGCCGACTAATATGGCTTTAGGTCTCATCCTACACCAGTCACTAGTGTGCTTGGGACTAACCAATGTTTTATCGTTTAAATTATTTTAATATTTTTATTTAATTTATTTAATTTTATTTGATTCACATAATTTATGAATCTTAATTCTTATGTTTATTTTTCGGACAACAGTGTAATATAATTATAGCAACGAATTTGAGATATTGTTGGTGTATGATTCCGTTTGCTTATTTTAAAATATGTTAAATTTATTTGTTAGTTAACTTAAATTATAAGTTGACACTAGATATATATTGCCCAATTTTCTTTTTATTTTATTTTCTTATTAAGGATTTGTTCATATATATATATATATATATATATATATATATATATATATAATGGACTTGGTCTTTCTTTGACCTATAAATAAATAAATGTATTTATAAAATAAAATAACAAAAGACGAGGTGAAAATGTTCTACTCCGTAGCTCGTTTTGCTCGAAAGACAAACGTACCCATGATGTGTTATAGTATAAATTTATTTTTAATTTTTATTTTTTTTCCTAAACATAATAAATCCGAAAAAGATTTCTTAAATTAGCGGGGACAAGTTTCTTGTACTTGTGCATGCCACGTGTCAACCAGGTGACCCATAGCATAGCATAGCATGGGGACAAGGCGCAGTTCCACGCCGTGTGTGCCAGACGTGTGAGAAGCCACTTTCCAGTTTCTACCCCTACAACATTAAGAACACCAAAACTTTATTATTATAAAATTAAATTAATTAAAATTAAACCCAAAGTTCTAATAAAGTAACCCCTTGGATGCTTGTTTCCTAACATCATCTAGACGTAAAACTTCTTCGTACTAGTATCCTAAATAGCCGGTCACTGGTCAAACCCCTATTAAATTTAATTAAATTACCCTTAAATCACCAAAATATAAAAAAAAAAAAATCATTTAATTGTTTTGACCTCTCCATATAATTTTCCAATTTAAATTGAATTTTTACATAAAACTTTTAGTGTCTGTTGACGGAAATAAAATATTATTTTTATAGAATAAAAATTAAAATCAACTGATAACTTTTTTTTCCATTTTTTTTTGTAAAAAGCAATTGATAATTATTTAAAACAAGTAAATAAATACTTTAATTATTATAACTAAATATTGTAATTAGACTTTTATTTATTTATTATTATTTTAGGACAACGGAATTTTGTTTAATAAATAATAAATAACGGTCCTTGAATCATTTGATCCACACGAAGCCCCTTACTTTTTCCCCATCCCCAATATCTTATCATTTAAAAATCGTGAAATAACTCAATTAAAAAAATATTAAGATTAATTAATTTTATTCTTAAAAGCTAATAATTATAATTACAGAGTCCCCTCCTCATCCCTTGTGGGGGTTTCTTTCATTTCCAGAAGAAGAAGAACGACCACAAGACCCTTTCCTTGTTATGGCCGCCTGAACTCCCCCATCCCCTCTCAAATCTTTCACACACTCTCTCTCTTTTTCTATATGTATACATATATTATATATATATAGATATATATCTGTATCTATACCTTCATATAGCTTGATTTATTGATAAAATTAAGGTGAGTTCTATTTCATTTTTATATTTTAAGAAATAGTTTGTCTCAGTATGTTTCTTTATTGTGGTTTATGTATGAAATGAAAATTTGATTTTTTTTGTGTTATAGCATGGTGTGTAGTATAATTTTGATTTGTAGCTGGAGTTTCATTGAGCTGTTTATTGTGATCAAGCATATCTAGTTTGTTAAAGATTGAATTTTTCTAATCCTTTTTTTAAAAATCAAAATCTCTGTGTGTATTAACTGGAAAAGCTGAAACTTTTTTGTTCTGGGTGGGCTGATGGTGGATTTTGCTGGTTCATAATTTATTGGCTACTCTCTGTGTCCCATAAAGAATGGCCTAGTTGACCTTTTCAGATCGGATTGAACATATTTAGAATAATAATTACGTATAATTTTTTAGAATTTTGAACTAATGAACATTGGAGTTGGTACTAATTTTTATGCAGTTTCTTATGAATTTGTAAGAAATAGTATAAAATTTGATTTTAGAAATGGTTTATAAGACCTGAAAAGTCAAAATAGGACAGTTTAGGACAGTTATTGTATGGAGGGAGTAATAGATTAGAGTTCTATGATGTTTATTTTGTTTTATTTATTAGAAAAAAAAAAATCAAATTGGATCGTATAAGTAGGCTGAGAGTAGATTGAGTTCAGAACTGCGAAGAGAACATGAGTGAAGTGGAGCATATGAAACATAAGTTATGTTACTGGTACGACTACTGGGTGAAGGACTGAGATAATGAGCAAGCCCTTTCAGCTGATATGGTTTGGTCTCACAGAGAGAGCAGGAAGTGTAGAAGAGTAAGAAGTTAGTTTGGATCAGTTCTTTATCATGCATATGTTTTTCTTTTTATACTAGCATTGTGTGTGATGAAGACATGAAGTAGAAGGGTAGAGAGGTGGAATTAAAAATCTAATGAACATGGGGCTGTTTCGTCTGGTAATGATAAAAATGGAGGAGAGGTAAAGTGGAGCAATATTATCCTGCCAATTCTGCAAAAATACTTCCTATGTCAAATGGATGGAAAAGGAAGAGATAGAGTTATTTTATATGTTATCATTTGACATAATTTACCTTCTTGTATTGTTATTAGTATATGATACGGTTTTGAACCTCTAACCAATTCAATGGTTATAAATAGTGGACTTACCATACAATGCGTGCTTCCCTATCCAGCTCGTTGCAAGTATTGTCTTCCCCTTACCCTTGCTTCCGTTCCATTACTTTGGGATAACCTCTCTTTTTCTTCATCCTATCCTTATTTCTCATAAAATGAAGGATATCTGTGATTTTGCCATTGCCTTCACAAACTATCACGTTTGCTGTTACTTGATAAAAAAATAAAATGCTTGTGAGGGAGGATGATTCACATGGTT
>JAUMHB010047572.1:0-11017 GCA_032359685.1 Pittosporum tobira
GTGTGTGTGTGTGTGTGTGTGTGTGGATGCCTGCACCCGTGAATGATTTAATTCTGTTGTCGTGCACCTACTTACTTTATGCTTGTTCTAACTTGCATGGCTACAACTACAAGGAGCTAAACAACAAGGAAAACTCACGAGACCTCGTTCTCTATATGCAATTAAATATATACTACACTTATTTGATAGCTTTTCGGATTACAACCACATTCACCAGAAACTTTACATCATCTCTACTTGAATTTATTTATTATTTTATTTTTTCCTAACTCTCATTTGTATATTGGATCTCAAAATTATAGTAAAATACTAATATATAGTCTAATAGGCTAAAGCACTCTCCTCTCCGTCTCTCTCTCTTACTCAGACGGACAACCTGCATTATTGAATTTATAAGAATAATTGTACCACATAAATTAATAAATAAAAATAAATTATGCCAATAATATTGAAATTTGATCAATTAACGAATGATTTATGTGATATATGCCTAAAGAACACTAGAAACAGAGACAATATTGTTCAAATGACAGTAATTATTTACAATGCATATTATTATGTTTAGTCGTGCTTTTTAATGTGTTTATTGTTTAACAAAAACTAAATAAGTGAAAAGAATGAAAAGATCTTGTTGAAGAGATATCCGAGAAAGAAATTTTGTGCGTATATATCATAAAGTAATGGTAGTATTAACGAAACCAAAAATAATAATATAATATAATATAATAAAATTCGACCAACGTAAACTTTACGCGTGTCAAGCTGTTGCATGAGAACTTTGCTCCAAGGAACTTTTCAGTTCTTAATACTATAAATCACAACAGCCTCTACTTCAAATGGTCCATGCCACCGAACATATTCTCTCGACTGTTAACTCTTATTCTCTCCCTCTCTCTTCCATTGCTTTTGCAATTCAAGATCTCCAAATCAAGAATTCTCGGTCGTTTTCCAGGGCAAGGAAACTTTAAAATTCAAGTACTCAAGTACTCACTGACATTGCTGGAAATTGCTTAGAAAATTCTCCAATCCATCATTTTCAATGGATTTCCTTAGAGGGAATTTGTGTTTTTTGATCATCATTTTGTTATTCCTGAATCCAAACAATGTGGAAGGAAGATTTCATTTTCACAAGAAGCAGAAAATCAAGGACTCCCCTGCTTCAGAATCCCCTGTTTATGCTCCTACCCCTGAATCCCCTGTTTCTCAATCTCCTACTTATCCGCCGTTAATTCCATCAGACCCTAATCCTGATCCTATTTCTGAAGACCCGAATGACTCCGGAAATTCCACGTCGGATTGCATTTTTGACGTCACGAAGTTCGGGGCAATTGGAGATGGTGAAGCTGATGACACTGCTGCCTTTAGGGATGCATGGAAGGCAGCTTGTGCAGTAGAATCTGCTGTTCTTTTAGCTCCTTCAGATTATACATTTATGATCACTTCCACAGTGTTTTATGGTCCATGTAAACCAGGGTTTATATTTCAAGTAAGTATCAGTTCGTTTAGGGAAAGATCTTCTTAGAATTTTCTTGAGTTTAATTTTGATTAAAGTTTAATATTTTTGATAGCTGGATGGGGTTCTAATGCCGCCTAATGGGCCTGATTGTTGGCCTAAAAAAGACAGTAATAAGCAATGGCTTGTGTTTTATCGACTGGATGATATGACTTTCACCGGAACTGGCACCATAGAAGGGAATGGTCAGCAATGGTGGGAGCTTCCCTGCAAACCTCACCGGGTATTTTTCTCTTTAGCTCATCTGCATTATCTGAAATTGTTTTATTTATTTACTTTTTGGTGATAAGTTTGCTTATTTGCACATAATTTCATTTAAGCGAATAATTTATCTATTCAATTTGATGGAATTTAGAATATGAAATTCTACTAAATGCATCAACAATTGTCATTTCAGGGTCCCAAAGGGTCAACTTTGCCTGGACCATGTGACAGCCCAGCAGTAAGTGAAACCACCTAGCTTTATTATGTCAATCAAAGTTTAATTAATTTCCAGTAAAAATGAAGTTTATAATTGTTTTCATTTTCAGTTAATTCGATTCTTTATGAGCTCCAATTTGGTGGTCAGTGGGCTAAGAATCCAGAACAGTCCCCAGTTTCACATGAAGTTTGATGGCTGTGAAGGAGTCCTGATAGAGAAGTTGTCCATTTCTTCCCCTAAGCTTAGTCCCAATACTGATGGCATCCACATTGAGAACACCAAGTCTGTTGGAATATACGACTCCGTAATTGGAAACGGTAATTTAAAAAAAAAATAAAAATCCTGGCTACACAATATTCTCCAAATTTTGTTATTTAGCTACTGAATTATTGTTTAAATGTGTGCCCTGGTGATTTATTTTACAGGAGATGATTGCATTTCAATAGGCCCCGGCTGTGCTAATGTTAACATAGAAGGTGTCACTTGTGGTCCTAGTCATGGCATCAGGTACCTGAATTTAGTTGGTCATAAAATAAGTGTCGTTTAAAATTTTGACTTTTTTTCGTTCGTCTCAAAATAAAAGTTTTTTTTGACTTTTTCTGTAAATTGCAGCATTGGAAGTCTAGGCGTGCACAACTCCCAAGCTTGCGTCTCAAACATAACGGTTCGTAACGCGATAATCAAGGAGTCAGATAACGGGGTGAGGATCAAGACATGGCAAGGCGGGGCGGGCTCCGTAACAGGCATTTCATTCGAGGACATACAAATGGACAATGTTAGAAACTGCGTGATCATAGACCAATACTACTGCTCAAATAAGCGATGCTCGAATCAAACTTCGGCAGTTTACGTTAGAGACATTACATTTCGGAACATAAAGGGCACGTACGATGTCAGAAGCCCTCCGATACATTTTGCCTGCAGCGACACGGTGGCCTGCGCGAACATAACCATGTCAGAAGTCGAGCTTTTGCCAGAAGAAGGCGAATTGGTGGATGATCCGTTTTGTTGGAATGCTTACGGGACGCAAGAAACTTTGACTATTCCTCCGATTGATTGTTTGCTAGACGGAGAGCCGGCGACGGCTGTGGAGAGTTCGAATTTCCAGTGTTCTTAGAGCCGTTAATTATGTGCGTGGATTATGCATTAGTTTGTCACCATCTGTGGATTAATACTGGCTTTATATGGATATGTGTATATGGTAGAATGCCCCCAAGAGACATTATTTGATGTGGATCTTGGTTGATTGATTGTTGAATATTAAAATCCATCCCTTTTGGGGTTGTTTCCCTAATTGTGTGATGAGATTATAATTTTTGTTGGCATACGATATGTAACTAGAGTGGAATGTGACATTTGTATCTATTTATGTTATTAAGCGAGGCCACTTTTGGTATAATATAATGTGTTACATTTCTCATCAGTTTTATTTTCCTCTCCTATTAAGTGCAATTTCAATGAATTAAAGAGAAAAATTCTTAGCAGCAAAGTAGAAAATAAGTGCAGCAAAATGTCATTCCAACATTTGCAGCTGATCACCAAGCAAGTACATGTGGAGTTGGAATTGAGTGTAACGCATACCTGAATCACCTGATGGCTAGTAGAAACTAGAAAGTCGCAAGTAGCTTTTTCTCATTTTTCTTTGTTATTATGACGAGAAACTAATTCAATAATGTACAACTTCGTGATGCAGAGTTACACCGTAAACTCTGAACTATAAATATTCAGAAAAGTGAACCACATATTGAAATTATGTCATTAAATAATGAATTGTGTGCATCTGCAAGTCTTAACTGCAATTTTGGATTTTATTTAAAATTTTCCTTTACTAGAATGTTAAAATTATGGTAAACAACTTCTTGATATGCAACAAGGACCCCTTATTAATTTTTCCTTTTTCCGAGTTTAAAATCGAATAAGCCCCCCTAATTTAGAATGGGCCGATAGCCCAACCCATTTACAGACAACTAACTACATCAAAACTAAAAGGCTTTTCCTTTACCCGGCCCAAATCCGATTAAAGTCGTCTTCTTAGTACCCCTCCGTAGAACTCTTTCCAAGTGACTGAAATTCGGCCGGTACGTTGTCAAATGATATTCTTCAAACTACAGTTCCACATTTTCCTTACGCATTGCATATATATCTGTATGTAATAGGTCCAATTGTGCTTTTAGCGATTTTGAATATTTATGTTGTGCCCTAATTTTGAATTCGATTTGGATATTTATGTTGTGCCCTAATTTTGAATTCGATTTGGAATCATAATTGGGTTTTCTTTGTTTAACTTGCAGAAGAAATGCCTTCTCTTCAAACAGCCTTACCTCCTGAACTTGCCAACAATGCTCTTAGGGTTAGCTCCATCTCTCTCTCACTACATATACATATCGGTTTGTCTATTCAAACATTTTTCTGGGCATACACTATAGATGTAACATCCATTCCACAAAAAGAGTCTTATTTCTCAAATTTTCTCTTCACATCAAAATTTCATTTTTCTATTGATGATAACAATGACATAATGTTCTCAAATTTACTGCAATTGCATCGTCTTGACACCATCTAGGGGTAAACATGGGCGTAAATATATCCTTACTATTTGTGAAAATTTCAAATGGTAATCCTTTTGTGGGACGGAGGGACCAATACTGCTGCAACCCTGAGAATGAGACTCCGGTTTTAAGATAAAAGTGTTTGACTTAGCTAGTTAGCTTATTGAAAAGTAATAGGATTTGGTTATATTGGTATTGGAAAGGAACTCTCATTGCCAAGAAGGGCGAGTACACAATGCAATTTTTGTCTAATTCCTATAATTGGTTGAATTGGATACAAGTACTTCTCCTTATTCCATTTACCCTTTTTCTTCTTGTTTCAGCTATATCGTGAATGCCTCAGACGAGCTAAATATGTCGGTCATCGAGTATGTAGTTCGTCTCCCTCCAATCCATCTATATATAAATTGTATATATATGCGTTTCTAATTTATTTTAGTTTTTTTTTATGAATTTTGAATGTATCTCATTTATTGGAACAAGCTTATGATTATCACTCAACCTGAATTGTAATTCTCAATTTCCACAAAGTGTCTGAAATTATGGTGCCAAGTTTGATATTTGTACCCAATTTTGTCATATAATGCGTCTAAGATTCACTACCTGTTTAGTCAGTTTGGTGTAAGGATTGTCTTCCAAAGTGAGTTTAGAAGACTTTGGGGGGTAGTATCCTGAAAGGACTGGATCTTCCGGTGAACTAAATGAAATCACTGGTTATGTTTCTAGATGATGGAGCACTAGTTTTTTCACAACTGTCAGAATTCAGATCACCAGTAAACATTCTTGCTGACTGTGAACTGGTAAAATAGTTGCAAAACACTGGTAGGTTAGTTATAGACTTATAGAGAAAAATACTGTAGGGAGATGTGGATATCCCCTCCTGACTTGGGCTAATTTTTCAGTCTTGTACACTTGTCCAATGCTTCTCTGGGTGGATAAAACCATGCTGCTATTTTTTGTCACAAACACAATCTGAGCAACAATCTCAAATATCTAATATTTTATAGAATCGTAAAAAATGTAGTTTTCCTTTTACCAAGAGAAATTGGTGATGAAATTGGTTTCTAAATCCTTTTAATCTGCAGCAACATAATACACCTCTCGTTGTTGATATGGTGAGGCAGCAGTTCAAAAAACATATGCACGAAACGGATCCAGAAAAGATTCAGAAGTTGAAGGATGAGTGAGTTTTCGTCCCACCTCGTTTATTCTCCTTTTTTTTTCATGTGTACATGCCAATATGTGAGGATATCCGTCTGTATGTGAATCCTCAAATGAACCTCTTTTGTTTGTTCTTCCTTCTCTGACTAAAACATAGAGTAATGTTTGTCCAGTTTTTGGGTGCAAAAGTTTTTCTGAAACCATTGCGTGTTATTTTGCAGTGCTGCAAGGGGACTCATAAATCACATGCTATATGAGTCTGAGAATTTGTCTGGTCGCAAGTTAAGTCAGAAAGCTTGAAGTTGCTGCTAATTTTGGCTCAAGTATAGCAGATGCAGTTTTTGGCTGTCATGAACTATATAAGCTTGATTTTGATTGTAACTAATTAATAAGCTATCTTGTAACTTTTGTTATTGTTACTGTTTCATTTTCGCTTCTTCCAAAACATAAAAATGGATATGTAATTGTGGGGCTCTGTACAAAAAGTTGGATGTCACTATGTCAGGATTCAAACATTATTATCAGTTATTGTTTAAAAAGTGAACAAGAAAAGAAGAAAAGGATCACTTTCATGAAATACCCAAAATTCTTCTACCGAGTGCACTTTCAAATTGTTTGAAATATCATAGCTAACATTACTTTATATCACTCATTGCATGCCATCTACATTACTTTTGGCAATAATTGCAATAAATCACTTTCAATACATGCTAATTCTTTTCTAGACTATCTGTTTCTTCCTAAATGTGAAGCTTTTCCTTCAAAGCTCCTTGGACTACATGGTCCTCTTCCAAGAAACCGAGGACTTTGATCCCCTCACTTCACTTAATCGAGGGCTGTATCCTTTTTCTGAGAACGAGGGCTCTGCAGGTTCGTGAAACTTTTCTGGCTGGTAAAACTTCTCTGGCTCGTAAAACTTTTCTGGCTTGTGAAACTTTTCTGGCTCGTGAAACTTTTCTGGCTCATGAAACTTTTCAATGGTGACTCAGTGGAGCTCATTACCTTAATGCTACCCATACGCCTAATCTCACCCCGGCTTCTGGTAATCATCCCATCTAAAATTTCTCTATCATCTGCAAATGAAGCTCTAGAACCACCCATCTCTACATCCTGCAAGAACACATCAAAAAACAAGAATAATAAGCTGAAATGAGCTGGAAATGTGAGATGACTTTCCAGTTAACCAAATGTATGGATTATTGCATACAACCCCTATTCCATAAAAATAGTCTTATTTTCGTGTTAGTCATTTTTTCATTGAAAAGAACAAAAAGATTATTACCATTGCAACGTTGAATGGTAAAGCAGGTGCCTCTTCAAACTCTGCTGCATCTAAATCATGAAGATTTGACCCTTTGAAAAACTTGGGCAAAACGTATTGTCTCACAGGAACCAGAAGCATGATCATTAAAGGGAATAAAACCCCAGCAAGAGGAATCCACGTAATCCCGAAACAAATAAGCAAGTAAGCTGTCTGGAATATTGTGAAAAATGTGATCGTCTTGAAAGGTACAGTTTCCAAAAAAGTGGCATGGAATTCCTCCAATACTCTGAAATCACAAACGATTACCAAATCAGAAAATGAATGCATTTCAGTTAATTATTTAAAAAATTGTTTTAGAAGTACTTAAAATAAAAATTGAAAAGTGTTTACTTGTATCTTCTACTTGGAGCTGTAAATAGCAATAAGATCCGCTCCCAAAACTGGTTTCCAGGTAAACTTTCAATGGCCATGTATGCAAAGTAGCCCCACAATACCGATGTTGGGATCCTTTTGAGTAGAGGCATGACTGCAACACATCCTCCCACCATTGCAGATTGAAGTAAGTTACTGAGTCTTTGTTCTTTTACTTCCACAGGTAATAAATCGTCAACCTCTTTCTCAATATCAAAAACTGTCTCATCAACCGGGGCATCAATATTCCCCATGCTTGAAGCCGATTCAATGGTTGACTCTTTCAAATCTTTCAATCCCTGTTCCAAAAAATAAGTTTAGACAATGGTGACAATGTATATAAAAATTTTGAGTTGAAAAGGTAGAAAGAAAATAAATCCATTTTATATGGAAATAGGGACAAAGCATGAAGGCTTCATATACTCGAGCTGATGGTTCTTGGTAAATTAGTGGAGACTGCATTTGCTGATAGGTCTCTTGCATGCTTTTGTACACTTGAGCCAAGCTTGCATTTTTACCCATAGATTCCTGTGCTGTTGCTACAAGTCGATTACGAAGAAGCTGCATCACGAAAATGAACATGTGGAGCTCTGTGAGGAAAAGACAGGCTGAAAGTGTATTTTGTATAATCATGCATATTTATGGAGCTTTTTTCTAGCTAGTAGAGTTCTATGCGGCCTAGAGAACAACGATTTCCAGCATAAGGAGAACTTATTGTCTGAAGTTACTACCTCCGTTATACTTAATGATTCCCATTTGCAAAATTGACCAACTTTAAGGATATATTTTTATTCCATATGTACCCCTAAATATAATGAGTGATTAGTAAGTGATGGTGATATGATAGTGTATTGTGATGTTAAGCTTGAGACATTGTATCATTTTATACTATCATCAAATAGGACTCTTTGTGGAGCAAAAACAATTGCAACTATAACTCCTTTTGAGGAATAGGCAGAGATAAATGTTTACCTGGTGCTTAAGAGTAGCCAAACTTTTAGTATGCATTGGAGATTGTGGAATGACACCATTTGAAGGGGGAATCCCAAGTAGACCACACAAAATGACCTGCCATTTTTAACAATATTATATGAACTTGCGCAGAGATTGAGTTAAATGCAACTTAACCATGCTATAGAATGACAGTAAGAAACTGGAGGGGCCATATAAAAAAGAGATTCCATACCATGAATCCCAAAAGAAATAGATCATAATGGAAAGAATGTGGCTTTCTCAAATTGTACTCAGACTGTTGAGCAAGCTGAGATGCTACACTGTGGTCGAAATAGTATAGCACTGCGATCATAGTTCCAGGAATAAAAGCTCCAATTATGTAGAGGACCGGCACATTTATCATATCCTGTTAAAAAGCACATATATATAACTATTAAATATTTTGATATTTTATTTTGAGAGAGGGAAGATGTCAACGAACTGCTACAACTCTATCAAGAACAAACATGCCTTTATGACTGTCCAGTTCTCATATGCACCAGGTGACCATGGATTTGGGCTGAAGAGCCGCCTGGGGATTCCTTTCGGGATATTTCCTGATGGTATGTAAGAGACAGCTGTCCAAACAATAACCATCAATGGAACACCATAATCTGCTATTAGGCCTCGAAGCCAACCTGTGAAAGGAGGTGATAACATGGCACATGGTTTCAGTAGCAGTAGGAAAAAAACATGACACATGTAGTGGAAATTATACTACATCCGTCCCATAAAAAAAGTCCAGTTTTTGTATGTGTTCACAAAAACAGTCCAACTTTCACTGACTATAGAACAAACGACACAATCTTATGTTCATGACCATTTAAAATCTTAATTCATCAAATATTTTAACTTTCTTTATTTTTTCTGTTATGCATGGAACTTACAGCTGTGTCCCAAGTTTCAGTCAGTCTAATCACATCTCTAGGATATTACAACAAGCTTACCAGATCCATATCGCCATGATCTTGCTTTTCGACTTTTCAATGCAGTTAGCAGAAGACCAAATGACATAACCAGGGCAAACATTCCATTGGCAAATCTCCATGAGGGTTGGAACTCTGTTAAATGTGGATCTTCTCTTTTTGGTACGTGAAATTCATTGATAAGTCCCTACATCCAGTAGAGAATTCACTGATCACTGAAATGCTTATTACAAAGAAGCACTTAGCTGTCAAAATATCATATTTTTCAGTAATAATTTGCATAAGTATTAAGTGCTTAAGTTCCACAATTTTTGGATTTGGATTTTCCAAATCATCAGACACAAAAAAATCGTAAAGAGCAAATAAACAAGAGTATCTCTTACTTTAATGGCTTCCTGCATGAAGAGCATTGCAATAAGCATCCCAAACAATTCCCCAGCCAGACGAGTAAACCTATTAATGATTGAACAAGCTCCTAGGATAGCTAGAAGAAATAGCAACATTGAAGTCCAAACACATACCCTGCCAATCAAAATTTCCATGTAACAATCGACTTATAATTAACACGAGAACCTATAAAAATCATTCCGAAAATAACAAAAAATAGTTCGCATAGAATAAATATACAAGCAAGAGCAGAAACAATACCATCCAGTCCAAGCAAGAAAGAGCTTTGATCCAAGCTCTGGTCTATTTTTCACAAAGTTGTACATGAATGTGTACATAAGTACAGTTGGCTCTGCAACTCCAAGAATCAACAATGGCTGACCTCCTATAATGGAGTGTATAATCCCACAAAGTGCAGTGGAAGCCAATGTTTGGACTGCCGTGAGCAACCCATCTGTCAATAGCAGGTAATTTGTATAAAGATCATCACCATTTTCAATAGCTTAGAGATTATCATGTCAAATAAATGAAAAATGCATAACAATTTGTGATGAATATAGAATATACCTGTGCTTCTTTCCAGTTGTTCACCAAATGATATGACAGGAATTGCTGAAGCGAAAAATATATATGTTGTCGGGGCCAAAATCCTGAAAATGTGATAGTTTTAGAGATCATAAGGGATGGAAAATGCCCATTTACACCTTACAATTTCAACTAAATACACAATTGAAATATACCTGACACCTGCCTTAAAACCACTGGTCCAATCGTCTTTGTAGCACATTAGCCTTCCCTTAAGATCATTCTTGATTCCACGAAATGGAATAAAGCTCTCATCCATGTTTTTTTTTTATGTACTACCTTAAGCAAGTATGCTCTAGCACCTCCTGCAATGTTCAAAATGACATTTATGAACAAGGGGAGAAAAATTAAAGATTTAAAGATCTCAGGTTTAAAGAACTGGTGTGTTAATTTGATTTCAAACTAGTTGTAAGCTAGGATACCCAGGAAGTGGGCCAAATTTCTGAAAAGTTGCTGGAAAACCCTTTTGCTTGTACTAAAGTTTTTACTTTAAAGGAAGGTATGAACACACAGAAATCTTTAGGGAAACCTCCAAATATATAAGCTCAAAAAGGGTTGTTGAAAAGGTTACTGCAGATTTGATGGCAAGTATAATGTGGGTCAAAAGTGAAAGCAAATAAAAATTAAGTCTTTATTAGTCATCGCGTGAACCCAAGAAAAACAAATGCTGCAAATTTAATCAAGAAACATACTAATAGCGAGTAAGAAACAGAGTGAACAAGTAATGTAGAATACATACCGATAATCAAGAAACTAGATAATACACACACACACACATATACATCTATAGAGAGAGAGAGAGAGAGA